>WXVQ01000028.1:0-85777 GCA_013372465.1 Nitzschia sp. Nitz4 | reverse complement strand
CCTCAGAGTCTTCAGCCCCTTCAAGTGCACCAGAGCTGGCAATCATAGACAGGGTATTCAGCGTTTCTCTCTCAAAGACGTGATCCCTAGATAGTGGACAAGAAGCCAGATTGAAAACCACAAAGAGAGCCGCATCTTGCATCGACGACGAGTCCCACGTGCCTGGGGTGTTGTTTCCAAGATCAAAGGGGTCAGCCATGGCCGTGCTTTCCGAAGAAGTGCTGGGAGCGTCATCCATTGTGTCCAAACGCCCTGACGACCGCTTAGGAAGCCTCATAATATATTCGAGGATGAGAGTATAGATGCCACTGGTAACCAACACTTCGGCAACGCTTTCGTCGTTGACCGGGCGTGTCAAGTTTTTGATAGCAGATAGACACCATCGAGCGGTTTCAGCATATGCTTGACAGGCAGGATTCATAACGACCTCGTGTGCCAACAGAGCAGCGCCACCATCGAATCGCTCACACCCTGGGCGCAATCGTTGGTCTTCTGCCATGAGCATGGACAACTTGTCCTTTGGGGGCAAATTCTCCTGTGCCAATCGCTCGATGAACTCTTGTCGGGCATGCAACTCTTCATTGGTGAGAGAGGCCACCCGTAGAGCAAACGCCAAGGATTCGACAAGGCCACTGCTGGCCGTTTCCGCCAAGAGTTCGGATCTCAACTCAACATCCGCAAAGGTTAGGTTAACCAAGACAATAGCAGACAAATGACAAGATGGGTCATTGCACAATATACCGGCCAGAAGCTTGGCCCCACCGTGTTGTATCGCTATGAGCTATAGGAAGAGAAACATAGGTGAGCCACCGACTTGCCACAAGTGCAAACCAAACCAAACCAATCCATTCGAGTACGTACCCTCTTGTTTTGTGGAGGAATACAAAGATTGTTGAGAACCAACAAGGTCAGGTACTGTTCGCTGCTCTTTGGGGGACACTTGGCAAGGTATGTCAAGAGGGTAGGCACAAGCGTCCCTTGATCTTGCCGGACGATGTTGACTCGGTTGTTGTCATGATCATGCTCGGAGAGAGCAAAGAGTGTCCTCAAGGCTTGAAGAGGACAGTGATCGGCAGTTTGCTCCGTCTCTACCAAATCCTGCATCAATGCAGGCAAATGTTCCACCACAACTCCAACGAGTTCGGAATCTTCGGAAGAAAAGGAGGACTTGGCAAACTTGTTGGGTTGCACCCTTCTGGATGCCTTGCGCTTGTTCCTACCCAACCCCAAGAATCCCATGCTATATGTCGTTTGATTTCTTCCGTACAAAGGTGACGGGCGAAGAGAATGCTTTGGTGCTTTGGTGCTTTGAAGCTGCTGTTTGGGATGTTGTCTTGGATAATAAGCAAGAGCGTGTTTTTGGTGGATGTTCGTACAAGGGTATCTCAGTGCAACAAAATTGATTAGGCAAGGGAACGAGAGTCCCAGGGGCGCCTTGTGCAAGGATCTTCTGGTACGATGGGGTCGACAAAAATGGAGAGTCTCTCTTTCAACGGATGTTGACAGAGACGGGGAAAAATTGTACTAGGCATACAAGGGAATGTCGACTGGCGCGTGGTATGGGCGATGCTATGCAAATAGCGGCAATAGAACCTGGATAGTCGCGACAAATTGAGTGGATGAAGTCTTCAGCACTGAAGGAGTATATTAATCGGTACAATCACGATTGCGAGCTCGCCAGATGGCTGGACGTGCCGGAGGGAGGAGTCCTGGATGCAGGTGGAACTCGTGAGTGAACCGCACGACGAGGTTGCGCAGGGGAGATCGGAAGGTGGGAAGAGGCCACCTCACTCATTCCTTGGGTTCCCCCGATCGAGCAACGGGCTTTGTTATGCAAAATGGTGAGTTTTGTCGGCTGTTGCTGCTGGAAGATGCATTTTTGTGACTGAAATGGATGGAATGGATGGTTGGAATATCGAGAGGGTGTTTGGTCGAGTTGTTGTTCAAATCGGATGAATGGTGGCAATTCATGCCGATGAGGGTGCTGGTCTCCCTTGCCCATCATTGCTGGTTGAAGCACGGTCCTTGAGTCGCCCAAACCCAAACGGGTGGAGGCAAAGCTGCGTACCCGTGCCGTAGCGCTCAGTACTTGCACGTGTGGTACGACTGGGGTCGTGTGTCCTCCACCCGTCTTCTCCCTTGCGTCACCCTGTACCAATTAAGAGAAGAGCGGAAGCAAGAATGGTTTATGCACATACATTTTGTGCACAAAAAAAACAGCACAAGTAGTACAGTACATTCCTCTCTTTGACGAGTCGAGTACCTAACAACCCCCTTTCTTTTAATTTGTTGATGAGCACAGGTAGTAAATATGTGCCACCGCATCTGAGAAACTCTCAGAGCAACGGTGGCAACTCGAATTCGAGCAACGGCGGCAGAGGTTCGCAACGCAGCTACGGCGACGACCGTCGCGGAGGCTACGGAGGCCGAGGCGGCGGCTATGGAGGCGGTCGCGGTGACCGTGGGCCTCCCCATACCAACCAGCGATGGAGTAACTCCAACTATGGAGGCGGTGGTGGCGGTGGCCGTGGAGGCTACGGAGGACGAGGAGGCGGTGGCTACCGCCGCGATGGGCCTCGTACCAACGAGCGTGGTTTTCATGGTGACATGGCTCCCGACCAACGTTTGGAGCGTTCCCTCTTTGGCAAGGAAGACCGCCAAACCACCGGAATCAACTTTGACAACTACGACAAAATCCCCATTGAAGTCTCTGGAGACGGCTGCCCCGACCCCATCGACGAGTACACCGCAGAGACCATTGGTGAGGACCTTCACCGAAACACTCAGTTGTGTGGATACACCAAGCCCACCCCCGTGCAGAAGTACTCTGTCCCCATTGGAAGTGCCGGGCGTGATCTCATGGCTTGTGCCCAGACTGGGTCCGGAAAGACTGCTGGTTTCCTCTTTCCTATCATCATGTCCATGATTCAGCATGGAGGACGAGACCCACCCGAGACCAGCTCTCGTCGCATGACCTTCCCTGAGGGTCTCGTGTTGGCTCCTACCCGCGAGTTGGCACAGCAGATTCATGACGAGTCGCGTCGTTTCACCTACTGCACCGGAATTGCGTCCGTTGTCATTTATGGTGGAGCCGACGTTCGCGACCAGCTTCGTCAAATCGAGCGTGGATGCGATTTGCTCATTGCCACCCCTGGACGTCTTGTCGATTTTATTGATCGCGGATACTTGGGTATGGACAATGTGCATTTCCTTGTTTTGGATGAGGCCGACCGCATGTTGGATATGGGTTTCGAGGTACGTCTATTATTGCTGTGGAGCATTGTTTGAGTGCATTGGACCCCTACCGGTAGTTCTCACACGTTCACTTGGTACCTGTACGAATATAGCCTCAAATTCGCAGCATTGTGGAGCAATCTGGCATGCCTCAAGGAGATGGCCGCCACACCATGCTGTTCAGTGCCACCTTCCCTCAAAACATTCAACGTTTGGCTAGCGACTTTTTGCAGGATTACATCTTTTTGACCGTCGGTCGTGTGGGTTCTGCCTCGAAGGATGTGACTCAAACGGTCGAGTACGTCGAGGAGCGTGACAAGATGGATGTCTTGATGCGCTTCTTGTTGACCATTGAAGACGGACTCATCCTCATCTTCGTCGAGACCAAGCGCTCTTGCGACTACGTCGAACAAGTTCTCTGCGATCGAGGTTTCCCAGCCTGCTCCATTCACGGAGACAAGGGTCAACGCGAGCGTGAGGATGCTTTGAGGTTTTTCAAGAGAGGTGATACCCCTGTCATGGTGGCCACCGACGTCGCCAGTCGTGGACTGGACATCCCCAATGTCACTCAAGTAGTCAACTTTGATCTCCCCACCAACATTGACGATTACGTGCACCGTATCGGTCGTACCGGTCGTGCCGGTAACACTGGATCTGCTCTTTCCTTCATTAACGAGAAGAATTCCGGAATTGCTCGGGATCTGCGTGATTTGTTGGACGAGAACGAACAAGAGGTTCCTACTTGGCTCAACCAAATGTGCCAGTACAGTGGACGTGGCGGCGGAGGTGGTCGTCGCCGGGGAGGCGGCGGATCCAACTTTGGAGGACGTGACTACCGCAAGGGCGGTGGTGGCGGAGGAGGCAACCGCGGAGGGGGCGGTGGCTACGGAGGCGGCGGAGGCTATGGAGGTGGCAATTTTGGAGGAGGTGGCTACGGCGGCGGCGGTGGTGGCAACTTTGGGGGTGCTTGGTAAGCATCCTCTTTCCAACAAATTGTTGGCACGTGCCGTTCATTATCCGTGTGCCCACTCGTAACCTATTCGTACTACGCTCTTCGTTGTTGCCTCTCCGACTCTACTAAACTCTCAGTCGTCGTGTTTCGAAAACCTTTTGATACGTCATATGTTTGTCAATAGAAGTAGTGTTGCACCGTATTGTTACCGCATTGTTACCGCATTGTTACCGCGTTGTTACCTGTAGAATTATGTTTGTATAGAAATAAGGAGTAGGATCGTTCTCCTCTGTACGAGTAGCTATCGTGTGTTGGTTGACCACACTGGCACGATACTAGGTAGGTAGTACTTTCAAAGATAAGGTGGAGCTATTTCACAAGATTCGATGAGATCAAGCCAGAAGCCTACAGGTTGGACTCTGACGACTCCAACATTCAAACGTGCTGTAGCAACAACGCGTGCAAACAAAAGCAGCATTGGTCCGACCTATCGCACTCCTTCTTGTGCATCCCATCTGCATTCCGCTGTTGTTGCTGTACGATACGAGTACCAGTACCAGTAGAGCACGTTATCAACATGACAAGCAGTACCGGAACTCGAACAAATGCCCCCAATCCAGACATTCGCAACAAAGACTTGTTGGCCCTAAGAGCTTACATCACTGCGAAGGACGACATTCAGTACCAAGATGTGCATGCCTCCACTGTCATTTTGGATTTGACACATTCCAACCTTCGCCAGCGACACATGGAAATCCGTTTCGATAAGCATGATTCCTTGGCTCGTTTGCAGCAACGCATTCATCAAAAGACCGGGACTCCTCCTGGCTTTCAACATTTGCAGATTAAGAGTGCAGGCCAAATCCTTCGAGAGATTCCTCCAGAAACTCCCGATCATCATCCTCTCGGCTACTTCGGTCTGGAGCATCATGGTTTGGAAGTTCACTGCGTCGATTTGGATCCTCATTCCGGAAGTAAAGGTGGACAATACGAAGACGTTTCCTTAGTTCAAAAGTACCAAATGACAGAGGATGAATACAACCAACGCAAGGGTACACTGCGTGACTGGGGTCGAGAACAAAAGGCCAAAGACGAAAACTTTTCCTTGGCCAAGCATGCCAAACAACACCGTGAGCTGGTAGATGCACAGCGTCAACACAAACTCGGATTGCCTTTGCCACCTGGGTTTTTTGTGGATTCTAGCGGCAAGGTGGTGCGCGAAGAACAAGACGTTGCTTCCCCTCCTCGCACCGACAATGCTAGGGAAGATGAAGATGACCAATACAATGAAGAATCTGTTGCGGGAATGGAAGTTGGCCAACGTTGTCAAGTCGAGCCCGGTTCGAGGAGAGGAATTGTCTCCTTTGTTGGAAAGGTGCCCGAGTTAGGAGGACATTGGGTGGGAATCACCTTTGATGAGCCTGTTGGAAAGACGGATGGTACAGCTCCAGGAGGGCAGCGATACTTTGAAGCCCTCCCTCGTCATGGAGGGTTTGTCCGAGGCAAAAACGTTCAAGTCGGAGATTACCCCGAACGCGATTTGTTTGAAGATAGCGAGGAGGACGAGGATGAAGATGAACTTTAAGCAAAAAGGGAAGATCATACTTGTTTCACTAGCCGTATCTAACTCTGGTACCTCTGAGATAAATGGAACTACCGGCAGTTGTAAAAAATGTGTTGTCGGCAAATGTTGTTATCAAGGTGCCATCTATTCTTTGATCGTTTCAATTCCAAAAGAATATTCTTGCACCTGCTACCGGTAGTACCCAACCGGAAGTTGCAGGAGGTAGCAGCGATGCCATGCATGTTCATTCTTATTCCCACCTGAGATTCTCTTCCCATCCTCCTCCTCTTCGGTTGGTCTTTTTCCGTACTCGTTGCCACCATGACGTCAACAAACTGATACTACTAGTAGGTAGTACTAGTGTACCACCACTTCTCGTGTTGTGATGATGTGTGTTCAACTCTTCTTGTCCGGTTCATATGATACTACTAGTAGGACTCAACGCAAACGCCTTGGGTTGACCATGACAAAATTGGTTCCCAAGCAAGTAGAAATTCAGACAAATAATATTCAAGCTTCTGGTTCCACCCCTACCGGTATTAAGGTTCTATCTACCTAGTACTAGTAGAAACTAGTAGGGAAAACGGTATTCAATATTCGTTGGTTCTTGTTGTTTTGAGGGATAATGGGCGCATCCGTGTACTACTCTGCCTTCAGAACAGCACCTACAGGAGGTAGCTCCGAAGGAAGCAGCTACCCTAGGTAGGAGGAGGTACCTATGATGCGTTGTTGGTCCATTATTCGACAAGAACACCTCGCGCGTTGTTTTTGTTGTTGTTGCCGCTCCTATGAATAATGAATAAGGAACTGTAGTACAACATGACGACGCCTCCTCCTCCTCTTCGCACCAGTATGATGAATGATGAAGAAGTAAAAAGTTCCTTTGCAAGAAGAGTGAGTACGAGTAGTAGCGTGTTCTGTCGCATCCGTGGTGGTAATGATATAAGAATCGAGCTATTGTTCGCCAATTTCACGTGACCACTTCGAGGACCAACCCACCAACAAGCATGATGACAGCCGTCGTAGAAGAAACTTAGTACACGGATGCTTGGCATTGCGTCTTTGGTGCTATTACTTAAGATCAACAGCCATATTGCGTCATGATGCAGTCAGGTTTGCACTTGCAAGGTGGTGCGTTAAATCCTTGAAAACATTGTGACCGCCATAGCACTGCGTGTTGGATGAGAAGGGTACCTGTAGTAGTCAAGAGCAACGGTGGCGTTGTGAGCGGTGAGATTCTGTCCCTCAAGCAATATGTTTTCAATGAAGTGACACAACTTCGGAGCGTAAAAGGGGCGCGTTGTTGTCGGTGAAGGCTCACTTTGTGATTAAACGGGAATACAAGGGGAGGTGAAGCGTTTTCAGAATATAGCGCAAAAGTCGCGTTGAGGCACGTTTGCAAAGAACTTGGTCCAAGTCAAGTTTCTCCACTAATTTCGGTTGTCATCATTGAGAGTACGACCACGACGGTGCTGTCGATTTATCCCATTTTTCCCCCGCCTCCTCAGACAAAAATCCACTTCGCTTGTTTCAAACATGACATCCATTACATCGTATTTCCAAGTTGTGGCAATTGGAAATCAAGGTGCTGACCTGATCGATCAAGGTCACTACGCCCAAGCGGCAAATAAATTGACAGCGGCACTATCCCTCAACAAGAAAATACTTGCAGATTTGAACGGGCCAGCCTGCTGCCCCCCCGCTCGTCCCTACTCTTTGAAGAGACCTAGCAGCCAACCTTCGTTTCTTCGACAAGTCTGCTTGGCATCAGGCGTTTCCAGTTATCTGGAAGAAAGTGACATGAGTTGCAATTTTGTCTACCGCAACACTGTACACATTCCGTCCAATGGTCATTATTCATCCCCATTGGAAATGCACGTGTCACTCTCCATTGTCGTTTTGTTCAACCTGTCCCTATGCTATCATCTTGCAGGAATGAGCGAAGTCAATAACTCGTCGTCTTCCCGAAAGGAAGCATTGCACAAAAGTATTTCATTGTACACACTACTCCAGCAAATGTTGGTCAAAGAGCAGGATTTGGATTCTCGAGTGATTCTTCTTCTCGCGTCCACCAACAACTTGGGACACGTTCATTCGCTTCTTGGTGATATGAAATCTGCAAACAAATGTTTCCAGTGGTTGTTGGATACACTTTTTCTTCTGAACAGCAGCATGTGGACAAAACGGAACACCGTATCTTTGGAGGGTTTCCTACAGAACACTATTCACCTCGTGTTGACAGCATCAAACACAGCACAAGCAGCTTAAGAGAAGCTCCAGCTTTCAAAGGTGACTTGTTTCCCTACAGTATCAACTAGAGTCTAGAGTTCCAAACGTATTGTAGTTTTGCGAGTGCATTCCTGCAACGGTACGAGAACCACGTAGTGGTACGATATCCAGCAAGCAAGGCATCCCAAATCCCAATAGTCTTCCCGCTGCAGGGAGGGAAGACAAGATGGCGAGTTCCTCTTCATGATGTTGAACCGAGGATGACAAAAAGGGGACCATGAGCCTCCAAGATGACGAAATCTGTCATAGCATTGGTCATGTAATAGCGCAGCAGCAGGAAGATCCGGGATTTTATTTCTGAAGAAGTGGCGAACATCATCCCAACTCACAACATGGAATCCCCCTCAGGAAGTTCAATATATTTCCATAACTGAGAATACGAGCTCCTTCTGAAACGTGCGTGTTCGCGACTATTTGTGTTCTCCACGGGAGGAGAGTAGCCCACGTCACTGCTCTCTTGCCAACTGGTGGACAACAACAAGGGTCGGATGTTTACTCTAGATCACACCTCGTATCACATCATCTACACAAATCACATATCACATCCAGCAACCCCAACAAGACACCTTGATGACATCGACCTACAACCAAATTGTGGCAACTGCCAATCATGCAGCCACTCACATCGGTAAAGGCATGCTTTCAACAGCAGCAAAAGAATTATCGCGAGCGCTTGCTGTGAACAGGAAGGTTCTGATCGACTTGGGTGGCGACCTTTCTACAAGCTGTACTGCTGCCATCGCGTCCAGCACCAATCATATTGGAAGCACCGCCCGTGGCTCCATCATCATACCGCTCTACCATAGAGAACATCCAAACAGGCTGGTGCCTTCTTCAACCTCTTGTCACCAGCAGCAGGTGTGTTTTGCATCCGACGCCTCCTTATGGCAAAATGAACAAGGTGATGATGATGTGTGTGGCGATTTTGTGTACCGCCGTGTCATGCTCATTCCTGTCAACGGACAACAAGAATACAACACAAAATCGCCATTGCAACTTCATGTTGACGTCTCCATGGTCATATTATTCAACCTATCTCTGTGTCATCACTTGGCTGGATTGAACAAAGCGGCAGGTACACCCATGACAAGAAGGAATGCCCTTCAAAAGGCGTGTGCTTTGTATAATGTCCTTCAAACGTTTTTGACGAGGGACCAGGAAGACTTGGGATCGAGAATGCTGTTACTTCTGGCATCGGTCAACAATCTAGGTCAGATTTTTAATTTTCTTGGTGACACAACTTCTGGAGAGGCGTGTTCGCTGTGGATGCTGAGTACGTTGGTTCTTTTGACTAGTAGCAGTCACTGGGAGGATCAAACAAACGGTATTGACCTTGCTCAGTTCCACAAAAACACAACACACTTGGTTTTGAACTCTCCCCACACAGCACAAGCTGCTTGAGGAGAGCACTCTCTCTAAGTCCTCCTTACCCCGCCAGGGCAGCCATGCTACTAGATTCTAGATGATGATCATAAAACCTAGTTTTGTGATCATTTTGCTTCGTTGGTATTGTGCTACTGCTACGACTCTAACTGGTGAAACAAGTCAACAACTTTCCTCCACTGGTACAGTACAGTAGTTTACCGTACTACCATGATGTAACTGAACACAATGACAAGCTATTGGTAACTGATAATTGATGTGCTATGTCATCTCGTTCCGACTGATTGTGAAACGGGAAGTACGCACAACATGAAGCTCCACATTTTGTTGCCAGTCTATCGACAACAAACTACTACTAGTACCAGGTAGTACTAACGGTAGTACTATTGACTACCTCTACTAGGTAGCTAGGAGAGTACCAGTGATACTACAACATGCACTACTGTACCTGACTACCGGTGGTACATCACCGAGGAATAGAAAAGTGCGTGAAAGACAAAGAGGAGGCCCACAACGACATGATGTATGATGTACTCGCAATCACCAAACATGCACTTTGTTAAATCCCCTCGGCCTTCGCATCAGCTTTTGTCACTCGCGAGCCGCTACTACTACTTCCGATCGCTACAAGGGGCTACAAGAATGTGATGGTGGAAAAAGGAGGCTTACGACACCAGATAGTCAGCCCAGACGGTCACAATTTTTCCATCGAAATGACGATCGGCGTTTCGCTACACCAATTTGTGACCATGATGGCCAACCAAGCCGCCCAGCTAATTGACGAAGGTCACTACTCACTGGCAGCCTCTGAGCTGACCACAGCTCTCTCTTTGAATAAACAAGCTTTATCATCAGCAATAAACAATTCTAACTCGACTCCCGACTTACCAGGATTTTCGAAGCGAACACCAACTCCTATTAGTATTTCGAATCCGTCGTTGAATTTGCTTCGACAAGTCTGCTCGGCGTCTGATCTCAACAAGAAGTGCGTGTGCATGGATGATGCTAGTAATGATGGTTCTGATTGCAGCTATGTCTATCGCAAGACACTATATTTGCCGACAGATCTCCGATGTACGGAAACTCCCTTTGAAGTGTTCATGACTTTTTCCGTTGTGATTATGTTCAATCTCGCCCTATGTTACCACTTGTCAGCCATGAACAAAAACGAAGACACTGAGAGAAGGGATTCACTCTATAAGGCGTCTTCCTTATACACTCTTCACCACCAAATGTTAACGAAGGCACAAGATTTTGATTCCAAAATGATGCTGCTCCTCGCCTCTGTAAACAATTTGGGACATGTCAAATCGCTGCTGGGAGATTCCGATTCAGGGAACGAATGTTTCCAATGGATGCTGAACACTCTATTGCTTCTAAATACCAGCAAATGGGCCCAGCGAAACAACGTATCTCTCGAAGGGTTCTTTCAAAACACATCTCATTTGGTGCTGCGGGCTTCCAATACAGCTCAGGCTGCATGATGAAAGCAATTGGAACTAATTCTTCTTGTACTACAAACAGAACGGCAATGCTCCTCTAGCTATTCTCACAAATAAAAAAGTTTTTCTTGCTACATCCAGACTTCGTTTCCTTGTATTTACTTGTTCCTGTCTGTGTTTCGCTTGGTTGGTACTGGTGCTGGCTTATTTCTGCTGATAGACTTGTTTCGGTTCGTTGTCGGAGAGCTTCCCTCCCGCGATCACAATTTCCACAAGAAATCCACGCGCCCCGAGGAAGACAATGCAACTGCGAGTGATCACGAGTCTTGCGTCACCAGTCATGAGTCATTGATTCAGTCCCTCATCTAANAGACAATGCAACTGCGAGTGATCACGAGTCTTGCGTCACCAGTCATGAGTCATTGATTCAGTCCCTCATCTAAAGGCCGCTGTTGCTAGGACTATGCTCCTCCTTGTTTGCGTGAATAACTTGGGGCATGTCAAAACCCTCCTGGGGGAAACTGCCTGCGCCAATGAGTGTTTCCATTGGATATTGAACACACTGTTGGTTCTGAACACCAGTCAATGGGCCCAACGAAACAACGCATCCCTTGAAGGTTTTTTTCCGACTCATTTGGTACTGTCTGCTCGCCACACAGCCCCAGCAGCCTGAAAAAGGAGCAATCTTCCCATCACGAAGAAGAAGCAAGACCCTGCACCACCAGCTCGTCCCTTCTCGTCTACATCTAGTGGTAACAAGAAGCACAGTAACTAGACTCTAGAGTTCAACAACACTTTGTTTCATCCCAACAAGAGCAGTGAGTGGTGGTAGTGGTAGTGGTAGAAGCCATTCCAAAATTTGCAGAGGAGCGCTACCTGCACCTGCAGGATGACTCGAAAGAGAATCCACGTGCTTCGAATCTCATGACTAAAAACAGTAGCACTGTGAGTGCGTCTGTCCTCTTCCCCTGTTTGCAGTCATGAGCTAATCCCTCCTGGGCATGATCCAAGGCGTTTGCTTGAGCAATGTTTCTTCCTGTCACCAGAGAAGTTACAGAGCAGAACAGAAAACGAATTGGATCGCTATCCTCTTGCAATTCCACGTTCATTTCCTCATGCTGACGCAGTGTACATAATTGTGATTTTCAAGCAACAAACGAAAAGCACGAAACGAGAGATGGAATCCAACCAAACCAGCGATACGAGTAGCCAACGCACTCTGGACAGCTTCTTGGAAGATTCCTTTCAACAAACACGTCTCGGTTGGACGCAATGGAAATATTGGTGTATCATGTTAAGTCTAGGAGTTGCCAATAGCTCCGATGCTTCCGAAATACTGTGTTTGTCGTATATCCTCAGTGATGCAGACTTTCATGAACATTTCCTTCCAGGCGATTCGGGAGGCTTGCTGGCAGCGGCTGTGTTTTTGGGAATGTTACTTGGGGGATTGTTTGTTGGCACGTTGGGTGACTGGTATGGTCGAAAGCCAATCCTTCTTTTGGGGCTGGGTTGTAATGTCATTGCAGGAGTTCTCAGTGCTATGGCTCCTACTGTCGCTGTATTGGTGCTGCTGCGATGTATTGCAGGTGTTGGAATCGGTGCTACCGTCCCTCCCTTGTTTACATTGGCAACTGAGTTGGCACCTCCTTCACAGCGAGGGCTCTGCGTCACTATATGTGCTTCCTTTTGGATGGTGGGGAGTATCTTCGTGGCTGTAGTGGCCATGTGTTTGTTGGGGTACATGGGTGTCACGTGGCGTGTTTTTGCCGCAGTCTGCGCCGTTCCCAGTGCCATGGGATGGTATTTGGTTCGTTGGGTGGTTCCAGAAAGCCCACGGTATTTGGCACTTCAAGGTCAACATTCCCAAGCTTTGAATGCTGTCAATTCCTTGGCCCAAAGCATGTCCTATCGCGGAAGTCTGATGTCCTTGGAGGAAGTGACGCAATGTTTCTCCCAAACGCATGGTCCCTCTTCCGCACAGGCACGTCAAGGAGTCTGCACTGTGCTATGGAAGTCCTTGGTGGCATTCTTTGTGTCTGCGTCCAAACTCTACACACCTCAACTCTACAGTACAACCTGGCCGCTGCAAATGGTTTGGTTTTCCCTGAGTTTTGGCAGTTATGGACTGATGACCTGGATCAATACAATTTTTGTGCAAGTTCATTTGAAAGATGTATATTTCAATGCATTGTTGTTTGCTATTTCCAATTTACCAGGGAACATATTAACTGCGGTATGGATGGATAGTGTTGGACGTTCTCGGTTGTTGGTGGGTTGTGTGCTCTTGTCGGCAGTGAGTTTGTTGACGTTTGCCTTGTGCGTACAAACCTCCTCGCCGGGAGGGATTGTGCTGAGTGCCTGTTTGTTTCAATGTTTTACGGTTGCTTGTTGGAACGTGATTGATACGTTGTCAAGTGAACTGTTCCCAACACAAGTACGATCGACGGGAATGGGAGTTTGTGCAGCATCCGGGCGCATTGGGGCGATGGTGGCCCAATTGGTCAATGGTGCGTTGGTAGAACGACCGACACGTTTGCTCATGGTGGCTTCCACGACATTATTGTTGGGAGCCTTGACCCCATGGCTACTTCCAGATGCCGATATCACGGGCCGACCCGTCATGGATGAACTAGTTGTTGCGTCGAAGCATCACTTACTGGAAGAATCAGGAGCTACAGCTACAGCTACAGCTACCGCAACAGTAAACTATGACGAATATCAGGACGGTCATGATGATGAACATGACAATACCAGAAACGCCAACCATGCTCCGTTGACATCCTACCAAGATGTTCCTTCACCACGTACTGCAAGCATCGTCTAATGTACATGATCGCTGTAGGGAAGAACGTAAACCTATGCAATAGTGTCAAAACAATATAGAACTACAGTACCACTACGGTAGTAAACTCGTACAGAACAGAACGGAACAGTACCGGTACTCGTACTGTAGTATACCAGTAGCTACGAAGACATGGTTTTGTGGGTTGTGCCCGATCGTGCACGAGCCACCTTGAGGTACTGGGCGTGCAACAAATCCAAGAATCGATCATCCTGAATCAAGGAAAGGAGCGCCAATTGAAGAGATTTCTTGTCGAGGGTAGGAGGATTGGAAGGAGGTGTAGCATTGGAATCTAGGGAGGGTGTTGCAGAAGCCGCCCGTTGGTTGGTGGTAGTGGCGGCGGCAGGCACGGGTGCCGCAGGGGCAGTCGCTGCTGATGTTACGGATGGAGTGGAGCCTCCTCCCAAGGAGACGGGAGAAAGGAGGGCGGCCAACGCAGCCGACTCATCCACCACGGGTGGTACAGGTGCTACAGGTGCTGCAGGTGCTGCGACAGGTTGTCTCTTGAGCTCGTCCAAAAGACGCGTCATCCAGGAATGCATATCGACTCGCTCGGCGGGATTGGGAAACCAAATGCCTCGAATGGAGGTCTCACCGCCTGGTTGCGACTGCTGGCGAAAGATGAGGTACGGATCGTTGTGTTGGACCTGAATATCCTTGGAGAGAACAATAGGGTAATTCTGGGGAGAGTTTCTGTTTAGAATGACAAGCAAGTACCCCGAGGCTCGAGAGACCATGAACATGCTCCCTTCGACTTCAGTCTTTTCCCAACTCTGTGCCGCCTGGTTAAAGTTGTAGAGCACGACATGTGTCGCACTAGAGAGAATGTCCGTGATGGATTTGTCCACAGTTCGATGGAGGAGGCGTAGATTGGCGTCTTTTCGAGCCTTGTCGGTCAGTTGGAGTGCCATGTTGTGCAGTGGGTGCTTGCTTGTAGTAGCAACACTACCTGTACCAGGTTGTAGCTACCGTAGAAAGTTGTCCCCTTGTAGCTACTGGTACTCGTAGAGAGTGCCGACAAGGAGTTGTGTGGTGTGTGGCTGTCGCTGTGGTGGATGTACTTGGCGCTATACGTACACAGTATACACAATGAGTTACTATGCATACCCTCCTACCACCAATGATGATGATGACCGTTCCAAATGGAATTTTGGGATCTCCACCTCCTCCTTCTTGGCTCGTCGCTCGGTGGGTCCAATCGTGGAGTGTGTTTGCAGTAGTATCCTCTACCCTCTTGCACCTTGCAACTGTCTCTTGTCGACACAACAACTACATCATCTACTTCTGCATCTTCTAGCTACCGCTACGCTACGAGTAGAGCCTCCGTACCAACACTACCAACACTACCACCAATACCACCAGTACCAACAATACCAACACCACGAACAACTCATAACAAATTCATCTAACCCTATAACAAGATGAAGTTGGCTGTTGGCAATCTCCCGTCCAATCGCTTGGCCTTGACCAACAAGGTTTACATCCATCAAGACAACCTCTCTCAGATTGAGGGGTACTACCAAAAGAACAACATTCCGATGGGAAAGTCCATGCTCGTAGAAGTGTGTGGTCATCCCTACCAAGTCGAGGCACATCCGCAAGTGCCAACCGATCAAGTCGCTCTCAATGGCCTGCAGCGCCGTTTCCTTCAACTATCCTTGAGTGCTCCCGCAAAGCTAAATCCCTTTGTTCCTTCTTCTAGTTTGGCATTGGCTACTCTAGAGTTTGCTGTAGATTTCCTTGCCAAGAAAAAGCCTGACCCAAAGGCGAAACCCAAGGAGATTGATTCCACCCGACTCGCTCAGGCTGCGCTCCTCATCTTGGAAGAGCAAATCATGGAGCCTGGTCGAGTCATGGCCATTGACTTTGAAGGAACCAAGTTGGAACTCACTGTCAAACACATGGAAACGGTCAGTGTCTCCTCCAAAAAGGCTGAGGGAGCGGAATCCAAGTCTTGTCCACTCGGCCAGTTGTTGACCCCTACCATGATCACCTTTTCCCGTGCCGAAGGGGCTGCTCCTATGCAGTTCACCGGAGAACATGTCGCTGCCGGAGCGGGAGGAGGCGGTGCTTCCAACTTGTTCACCGGGGACTTTGATTTCGAAAAGCTGGGTATTGGAGGGTTGGACAGTGAATTCAACCAGATCTTTCGGCGTGCCTTTGCCAGTCGGATCTGGCCCGCCCATATCATTCAACAAATGGGAATCAATCATGTCCGTGGAATGTTGCTCTTTGGTCCGCCTGGTTGTGGAAAGACTTTGATTGCTAGGCAAATTGGAAAGGCGCTCAATGCCCGAGAACCAAAGATTGTCAATGGACCCGAAATTCTCAACAAGTTTGTCGGAGGAAGTGAAGAGAAGATTCGAGAACTCTTTGCCGAAGCTGAAAAGGAACAATTGGAAATGGGAGACAATTCCATGCTCCATATCATCATTATGGACGAGATGGATGCTATTTGCAAGCAGCGAGGAACCGTCAAGGATGGAACGGGTGTCAGCGACTCGGTCGTCAACCAGCTCTTGTCCAAGATTGATGGTGTCGATTCTCTCAACAATATCCTCTTGATCGGAATGACCAACCGAAAGGATATGATTGATGATGCTCTTTTGCGTCCCGGGCGTTTGGAAGTTCACGTCGAAATTGGGCTTCCCGATCACAAGGGACGATTGCAAATCCTCAACATTCATACGCGCAACATGAAAAAGGCCAACCGTATCACCAAAGAGACCTTGAACCGACTTCCTGAGTTGGCGGAGAAAGCCAAGAACTTTTCAGGAGCTGAATTGGAAGGTCTCGTCAAGGCTGCTAGTTCCTATGCGCTCACTCGTTGTGTCGATGTCAAGGATCTGTCCAAGGCACCCGATACCAAGAATCTTGTCTTGCAATATTCAGATTTTGAACGCGCCTTGGAAGATGTAGAGCCCAAGTTCGGAGCCAAGGCTACAGAACTCAAAGCCTTTTACCGCAATGGATTTGTACCCTACGGTGATAGCTTTGATATGCTCATGGGCACTCTGGAACGACTGGTCGAACAAGTACGTGTCAGTGACAAGACGCCACTGATGAGTGTCATGTTGCAAGGTCCCGCCGCTTCGGGTAAGACAGCCATTGCCGCCAAGCTTGCCGTTGACTCAGGGTTTCCCTTTGTGCGTATGATTGCCGCTGATGAGATGATTGGATACGCCGAGACATCCAAGTCTCAGATGATCCACAAAGCGTTTATGGATTCGTACAAGTCGCCGCTCTCCTTGATCTTTTTGGATGATATTGAACGTTTGATCGACTATGTGCCCATTGGTCCTCGCTTCTCCAACACGGTGCTACAAACACTTCTGGTACTGTTGAAGAAGATTCCTCCAGATGAGGGTCGTCGTCTCTTGATCGTTGGAACCACTTCCAATGCGCATTTGCTAGAGGATTTGGGTTTGGTAAATGCCTTTGGCGTCACTCTTGGCGTCCCTCTTTTGGAAGAGCCCAAGGATATTTGTGAGGTACTACGGGTGGCGGCTCACATGAACGAAAAGGATGCCAGAAGTATTGCCAAGAGTATGCATGGCAAGGCAATTGGTATCAAACAACTATTGATGGTTGCTGAAATGGCCAAACAGGGGTCGGATAAGAAGGGAACAGTCGATGTGAATGTCTTCATGGAATGCCTCCACACAGTTGGATACTAGTAGCTAGCCCCCACGGAAAGTTGACATTCTCCTTGCGCCAATAGGTTTCTAAACGTTTTACTACTATGAGATACCACTACTTTCTATTCTTGCTCGATTGAACTAGCAGTAGGAGGCTGTTCCTCACTTCACTTCTCCCTGTCAGTCGCAAACGTAGAAGGGTCCGGTACACCAGCATACGCGAGGAAAGAGGGATCAGTACCTTTTCGTCCTTTGATAGCGAAAACGACGAGAAATATCAATCGGTAGTGCCAAACGGACAATGGCAACTACAATTGGATATGGCGCTTTAGCCCAGTTTGTCCTAGAACTAGTACTACTACCCACTGAAATTCGTCTTTCTTGTGCTGCTACTTCTGCTGCTAAGAATATTGTTGCATTGTGCACAACGACAACAATGGAACAGGAGGAGGAGAGTGTACTAGTGGCAACAGCAATGGTAATACAGAAATATCGTAGTAGTTAGACAAAGTACAGAATTGCTCGTCCATTTCTTCACAATAGCACAGCACGTGCTGTTCTTGCTGCAGCAGGAGTACTATTATTCGTCGTGATGGAAGGAGGTGGTAGGTAAGTGTTGGACGTATTGTGCTACTGATCGCGTTACCAGCATTCAAGCAGCACGAGCAGTATTGGAAGCAGTCAACACCAAATGGACTGTGTTCTGAAAGAACCCTTCGAGAGACACGCCTTCAATTCGTTGGGTCCATTGCCTGGAGTTTACTAGAAGCAATAGCGTGTTCAACATCCATTGAAAGCACTTGTTGGCGGCAGCGTCTTCCCCGAGCAGAGTGTTGACATGCCCCAAATTGTTGATGGAAGCAAGAAGGAGCATCACCTTGACAGCATCAAAATCTTGGTCCTCCTCTGTTGCTAACATTTGGTAGTGGAGTGAGTACAAAGAGCATGCTTTACAAAGTGCTTCTCTTCTCGTTAGGGTAAAGTTCTTGTCTGTATCCTCCTTGTTCATGTTCAAGGCTGCCAAATGGTAACACAGGGCCAGGTTGAACAAGATCACAGCAGAGAGCACCATGTGTGTTTCCAGGGGAGTCTCTAGGAGCCCGTGGTATTCACCAGTTGGGATGTACAAAGTGTTGGAACAGAGGACGAAGTCTCGTCCAGTGCTCTCAGTAGTAGTAGCAGCATCATCACTTCTAATAAGATTGGTTTCCTCGTCGAGCTTCTTGTTGTTGGCGGTGACGCCTCCAGACGCCAAGCAGACTTGTCGAAGCAAGCTAGGAGGAGAGGCTCCGGATGAACTTTCCTGAGGTCTTCTTGAGGCTGCATGAAGGCTTCGCCCTTCTGAAGATATCGAGAGAGCATGCTTGTTCACCGAAAGCGCTTCTGTTAGTTCCCTTGCTGCCATTGAGTAGTGGCCTTGGTCTACCAGTTGAGCGGCATGGTTGGCCATGGTGGCAACAGTCTGGTGCAACGCGACGTGGTCGTTCGTCATGATCTCAGCAATGTAAGTGTTGCACTACTACTCAAACTGCCGGTGATTTGGCAACAAATCGGAGATTATGGGCGACGTCAACGACGGTCATGAGCGGACTATTATGCTACTTTTCCGCCGTCGTGAAGCCCTTGTAGTTTCTTCACTCGTGCTGTAGTGTTCGGAATGACGCTGTTCTCTTTTTCACAAGGCAGTCAGATACCGTTTCATAAGTGAGTGGTAGTACTTAGGGTACAAACTACTAGAACAAATGAAAGGCCTTTAAAATTGACATCAAGTGTCAGATCATAGCTGCATAAGAAGGAACACAGTTTTTTATAAGGTGCAAACTGCAATGAGAACTCCTCCGCGACAAGTTGTAGAGTCTCATGTATTTTCGTCGGGAAACGCCCACCCACCACCAGCAAACAGCATGATGGTGATTGGTGATGTCTCTACCTACCTCGAGCAGTAGCATACCAGCACAACAGTTTTGTACTATTGCATAGTTTCTCCTCTATGTCCTTCACGACGACCTCGATTTGATAATAGATATCCTGTAAGCAACATTATTGATTAGTATTAGTAGTATGTCGGGTCACCCAGGGAGAATGTCTTTTCCACAGTCCAGACAACCCTACAGCAGCAGAATTCTAACCAGTAAGTCTAGCACTACCGGTACCCGTAGAGTACCAGTAGGTTGATACCCCCTGGAAGATTCCCGACATCCACCATCAAAAAGATCTGCTATTGCTACAATTGGTACTAGTGCTATTACTACAAGTTCCAAAGGTTGTAGCACTAAAATCTTGTTCTTCGTCTTCCCTCTCGAAGAAACCGTAGTTTTATGTTCTACATTTGATGTGGTGGTGGTGGTTCTATAGCTGTACAAGGTTGACAATGAAGCGCACTACCTATTTCTTTAGTGTCTTTGTTGACCACATTGACCACCACGCAAACTCTGATGGACGACTCACTCGACTTTAGAAAGATTTCCTCATGGCCACCAAGGACTTTCGCCGCAGAATCGTTTTGTGAATCAGTACTTGTGGTCGAGTGCACATTGCAACCAAGAAGAAGAAGAATGGATTCGTGGGTAGTTTCTCAAATCAGCTTTTGGTTCACAGTCCGCAAGGTAGGAGCATTGTGAAGAGACGAAGGACAGTGTGAATGTCATTGTGGAGGCAAGACTAGACTGGAATGGACTGTCTAGTACAGTGGTTAGAAAGAGCCTCGCGCTAACAAATTGTTTCATTTTGTTTGTCTTGTACGAATAGGTCAATCCAGCGCAGATTGTGGATCAGATGATTGAGCTATTTTTGGATATTGTGGTCCCTGGTCGTGGTGCTGGCGAAACCAATTGGTAAGATGGTTTTACTTTCATTGCTTGGGCCATGAGAATGCACTGGGGAGTCCATGTCCATGCGTTTTCTCAATCGTGCACTGAATGGATGGAATACGGACTCCATTCTTTCTATGATACACTTTCTAACACGCTTTTCATCTATCATTCTTTTGTTGAAATTTGGGGTGTTACTGTTGTTGGGTCTACACTCTCTCTTTCTTCCTATTTTTTCCAACACCACACAACCATTTTTTGGCATGTCAGGATGATGAAGGGATTCCGAACATTGGAACGAGGCGCCGAACGCACCCAACGTGAAATGGATATCCGATCGGATTTACGAAGATGGGATAATGATTTTCCAGAATTACACCATGAATTGTTGGTTCGATGGATCGCTGGAGCGGTGGTGTCCGTGGCTGTGACGTCCGTGTACAATGCTCTCAAGCCTCAACCTGCCGCCCGATCTCGAAAGTACTAAAGATATATATGTTGTAGTACTCTAGCTACTAGTGGTAGTAGAGACAGGGCATCTGGTGCTGCCTTTTTTGTTGGAACAACCTAAGAGTATCGTAGTAGATATTTTATAGATAGTTTTTCTACCTAGTACTCGTAGGTGTAGCAATTTTGACCGATGCTAAACCACTGACTGCACGAATAGGGTCGACGGAGGGGGTATCCCTTGCATTCCGTACGCAGTTTGATATCCAAAAAGTACCGGTACTACAAGTACTATTGCTACCTACCGGTACTAGCTAGTAGCTAGTACAACGACAAAACGATATTGGGAGCTTCATGAATATCTATAGTACTGCAACTGTAGTTGGACTATCCTGTTTCCTCTGCAATGAAATCGTTGAGATGGAACCCCCACCCCCCACAACTAGACACAACAGAACAAAAGAAAAGGCCAGCCATAGCAGATAGGGATCCCTTTGTTGGCGCAGACGGCAAAATACATAGATTGTCTTGGAAGGGGATAACCTAACGAGTGGTACATCGCCCAGCCAAGAGGAATCTAAAGAACAATATATCTACGACCTCAACAACAGCCATTAAGAGTTCCTAGAACCCACCAGTTTGCTGAAGCAGACAATCAATTTGGTCTTGATCATCTAGTTCTAGCATCTTGGGAGTGCTGTCAGGCTCAATACGCTCTCCGTCCAAGAGGAATCGAAGCGAAGCGGACTGAACTCCCTTTCGCTGAGCGTAAGTGTCAAACACCTTGGACATCTTGGTGGTCTTTTTGATTTTGAAAAAGGTTTCCTCTCCGGTCTGGTACAACAACAACAATAACAGGGGGAATGTGTGTGAGTGTCTCCAAGACAAGGCAAGGGGGAGAAACGCAGCAACTGCAACGACTCGCGTTTCCTCTAGTTACAGTGCAGTCAGGATAACAATGACATACCTGGTCACGGACTCGGATGGTAATAGGCTCGTTCGATGGGTCTCCTCCTTCACTGGACATGGTGGCTGCGCTGCGGTAGTCGATAGATGGACGTTACAAGATGGACGGGTGTGTGCAGGTGTCCTTGTGGAGTACGGAGCTGGGGTTTTGGCGCAAAAACAGCCGCAGGTGACCCCGCCATATGATCCAGGTGCAAAGGGTAAGCTTAAAACGATGTATTGATTATGGCATGTACTATTCATTCACGTAAAATTCTACTCCTTTCTCAATTTGAATTTTTTAAATCAATTAAGTGTGATAAAGCACAGCGTCTGTTATGTGGGCACGAAGTTCGAAGATTCCGACGTACGTAGCGGCTTCGTGTCTGTGGTGTTTCACAGTCCGTCAGTCCAGTGAATCCACCGAGGCAGGAGATAGGTGTCGCTCGGAACATCAGGATCCAGAATATTGTGATAGGACAATGGGAATGATTCCACAGAAAGCAAGCAACACGAGTCGCTCGTAACAACATTTGCATTGTTGTTGTTGTATCGTTGTTGTTGCTGTTGTTGTTGTGGCAATTGTGAATAGTTGTAGTGGGGGATGAGAGCCTCTCCTCGATCTAGGTGATCATTCCGAGGAACGTTTTGGTTTCTCACAATCAGCCTCTTTCTTGCAGTCCTGGTCCCATGGTTTCTTTTCTCACAAGATCAACAACAACAACAACAACAACAACAACAACAACAACAACGGCCGTTGATGACAAACGAGGAACGACGCGCCCAAATGAACCAAGAAGAACGCAATCGCCCGTTTCCAGGATTTTACTACAAGGAAAGTGGAGCAGCCCTAGTACACTTCCATGTGGCAGGATACCGAGAGGGATGTTTGTGTCGGGCTCGGACAGACAAGGGCCTGACAGGAATGTTCCCTCGTTGTCAGAAAATCTACGAGATCTTGGGGGTGACTGCCACAGCTACACATACAAATACAACTACGAGTAGTGCTGGTGGAAATGGCATGGATGAACCCCATTGGTACCATGCATAGACAATGTGGATACAGAGTGCCGGAGAGAAGAGTTACCTTTTCACAACTAGGTAGTGCGACGACACCTCTTCCCACTGGCTTACAAAGCCTTGTCGGCCCGAGCCAAGGACTGCCACTGCCAAGATTGGCTGCTGGTCCACAAGGCCGCCAGGATGCAAGCATCTACAACCAACCAACCAACCAACCAACCAACTACTACTAGTGGATTGGAACCAAACTAAAGAGTAATAAGCAAGCAGTACGCTGGATGCTGTGCACACCACTATTTCTATTTATCCAAAGAAGGTAGTAGGGCGAACAGTAGTGTAGGTAGAGCTGCTCAATGCCTTTTGTCCGCGCTTTCCACTGGTGACACGGTGGGGCAAGGGGAACTTGACCTTGGCTTGGGCGAATTGCATTCCATTCTCACGCTTCAAGTCCTTGGCGGCGACAGTAGCCGTTCGGATGATTTGGATGGATCGAGGGCGGGTGCGGTGGCGACCAGCCATTTCGTCGTACAACTGCGAGACAGCTCCCGTCAAGGCGACGTCTCTGTATTCCCGGTACATATTGTGTGTTCCCGACCGCGAGGAGTAACGGAGCCAGATTCCGTAGTTCTTGACGATTCGGTTGTTCTTCTCGACAATCTCGACGCAGTCAAGGATCTCACCAGTGGTCTTCTTCATCTTGCGGAACTGGTGCATGTAGTACCAGAACTTGGACTTGGCGATGACGGGGTTGGGGGCGAAGATGATCATTCGGTAGGCCTCGGGGTTGGGGTGTTCCTCAGTGGGAGCCTTGCGGCCCACCACTTGGTATTGGCGCATAATTCCAGCAACAGTCATTCTACAGTTAGTTTGGTTTGGTTGTGGTGTGGTTTGTGGTTGTGGGGGGTTTGTAGGGAATTGTGGTTGGAGAGAGAGAGAGGTGAGTTGGTGCAACAACAACAACAACAACAACAACAACAACATCATGTACATCCATCCATTCCTTTTACAGGCAGCATCCGCTTTCTCTACTACAACCAACTACTCCATCATCATCATCAAGCATTCCAACAAGAACAACTCCATATCATCTACACACCTTGCAACAACAACGAGAGGGAGTACTTGTACTCGTAGCAACTATCTGAATTCAGCTACACGGAGGACGTGAAGGCCAGGAACATGGACCGACCGACGGCGTCTGGGTGCCCCCCAAAATCAAAGTAACATGTAAGTGGTCAATCGACTGCTTGGACTATTTGGTGGTCGGTGGTGCGTGTCGCAGTGACATTACCCATGCTAGGTCGATTCCATTGAGTCGTTTGCTTCGGGAGGCGGTGGTGGGAAACAACACAATATAGAAAGAATGAAGAATGAAATGGCTATTGTTACACCAAGCTCTGCTGCTACGCTTACACTCACAAACTACCGTACGAGAACAGTACCGGTACCAGTACACACAAATGACACACAAATACATACATGCAGCTCTAGGCCTCGGCAGAATCTTCCACTGTAGCTTTCAACACACAAACGAGACCGTACGTCTTGAACTTGCCCTCTTTGCTGATACCGATTGCTTGTTCGCGGTCTGCGTTTCCCTTGACGGCCAAGTGATTGGGCAGATCTTCTACGGATGTTTCGAACTCTCCAATCAGTCGATGGATCCCGTTCTCATTGTGATCGTACACTGATATCTTCAACGGCCAATCCAGAGATCCATAACACACCTCTTCCAGTCCCAAGGAAACAGGCTGCCAGTATGGATTCAGATTGTTGTCAATATGTTCACTTCGATAGACTACATTCCACTTGACTTGTCCGATCGAGTAGTCCGCGTTCTTTTTGGACAATTCAAAAAAGGGATCGGATCGGCCCAGCCCAAAAATGCCGGGCTCCACATTCTTCATGTCCAGTCCTCGTAGGTGTAAATGTAACTTGCCATCCGCGGGGCCCAGGCGGCTCTTTTCAATGTGGCAATAGAGTCTGTTGTGGCAGTCAACAGTCAACAGTCAACAGTCAACAGGCAGCATTTAGTAGTCAGTAGTAGAACAGTGGTGAGTACAATATGGCTGATTGTGGGTATATATAGTGTTGCCAACTATCCAAATACTATTCACAAACACATACCTGCTAGAATCGGATCTTCCAATTTGTCGCGATTGTGTGTGACCAGGTTCTTGAAATACACTGGTAGCTTCAAACTTGGCCTCTCCTATCCAGAGAGGTTCATGACCTACATTGTAATCCCAAATGACTACTTCAATATCTGTAATCTCGGCAGGAGAAAACTCCAAAAAGAAAATCTTGCACCAATCTGGATTCAAATCGGCCTCCAAATGTTCCGTCTGGCCCAACTCTTTGCCTCGCTGCCGGCCCGTTAGAATCTTTACGGTGGCGTACGGAGACGATCGTCCAAACCACCGTTTGTTGGGCAAATCAATGCCATGCAGAGAAAGTTGATATCTGTCGTTGTTGGCCATGCTGATTCTCATGCGTGGTTACTGGGATTGTGGGATGTTGGCTTCTGGCTCTTCGAGAGATTTCGGCAAGAACGTGTTGTTGTTGTTGTTATATTATTTGCCTTTTTGCATTCAAAGGAATCATGCCTGTCGTGCCCAACGGAACACCTTCCGTGTCGAGCTCTTCTACCTTGGCGAGGTCTTGTGGCAGTCTGTCTGTCTGTCTGTCTGTCTGTCTCTCCAAGATCGCACACATCATCGGGGCCTGCGCACTCCTCCTCTTCGCATCCGTAATAATACGGTAACCTACCAGGCACGGAGGATTGCAGACGGCTGCGGAAAAAGGAGGGGAAAGACCAGAGCAATACCCATACCTTACGAGGTATTGTATTGTAAACTTACCTCTAGCAACCATCAACTATCGAAGTAGTTTGCTATAGGAGGCCAGTCATACTTTCTTTGGTCGGAACTGAGTCAAAACTAGCTAGTTTATCATGTCCGACGACAAGGTACGCCGACCCCAGTGACTTGTGTGTGCCCACATCATCACAAGGTGCAAGTTTGGAAAAGTGACAATGATGTGGGCAATAGTTGGAAAGTTGGATCACAAATCTATGCATCCTTGTGCAACCTGTTGTGCCGAGCTGTCGGTTGTCGGTTCTCATGTTGTGCATCTCATGCCTTTTCGTGTTTTGTCATCCGATCTTTCATTGGAACAACGTACATGTACGTATCTTGATCGTAAATGTATTGTATTCATGACATACAGAGACGCGCCCGTCGTCGATCGGCAGGTTTGAGAAAGCATCAGCAAATGGAAAATGTCATGGTAGAAGAATCCTTTACTTTGACGTCGGCCTCCGACGAAAAGGCGGGAGAGGGTGTTTACGTCAGTGCCACTACTGCCAACAGCAAACGCTTCTATGGAATGCTCGTCGAACAAAAAGCACTCCAAGAGGCAACTTCCTTGTGGTTGCAAGATCAGGCTAGTTCGCTCGAACTCAATCGCAGAATTAAGCTCTTGAAGCAACAACAACAACAACAACAACAACAGCAAGACGAAACCAAAGAGGGGCCATCCACCGACAAGCAAAGTGACGACAAGGCATCGGGTGATGAGGAACCATCGACGAAGCGTCCAAAGCTCGATACTGCACCGAATTCCTCCACAGATACAACCAAGGAGAAGGCCAAGAGTGATGGTGCCGTGACTACGTCGACACAATCGGTGCAAAAATTCCGCTATGTGATGGAGCAAGGGGCCAAAACACCAGATGGAAAACCCAAAGAAGACCCTGGATATCGAGTGTTGGTGGCGACTTATGCCAGTATTGATGAAGCTGCGGGAGGGGATTCCGAAATGGCTAAAGCTATTGCCAAGGCTTGTGGTGAAGGTGGAAATTTTCTACCTGGAAATACAGAATATTATTACCAATACGAAGTGCTTCCCTCCGGCTTGTCGAGCCAAAGCTCCAAAGGGGGAGCTTCCCATGACTTGCGGACGTCGCTGGGCTTTCATACGTTTTTGCATGATACTGCGTTGCCTGCATGGTTTCCTCTTTCCAATACACACAATCCCCCAGCCAAGGTACTTAATATGCTCAACATGAAACGAGATGGCAGTGGAAGTGTGACATGGGAGGGCTCAGCGGAACAAGTGGCCAGTGCGAATGTTGCATCAACTGCACGTGTCCTTGCCGGAGGGACAAAGTTGCCCATGCAACCTCGAAACAAGAAACATTACCAAATTGGGGTCGTTGGTGGTGGTATTGCTGGGCTCTCCTGCTGCCAAGAACTGATTGCTTTGTTACAGCGTGACGGGATCGATGCGCACGTGACTCTCATGGAAGCTCGTCCCCGTCTTGGTGGTCGCCTACACACGGATCGTGAATTCAGCAACAAGGTACCCTTGGAATTGGGTGCATCTTGGATTCATGGTATTGATGACAACCCTCTGGCCGTTTTGGCACGAAGTGTGGGAATTGGTTTTATCACTGCTTCCGAAGAAGTGCAAATGTTTGGAAAGGATCTTCAACGTGCTGATCCTGAATTGGATGAAAGAACCGGCACGCTGTTCGATGACCTGTTGGATCATGCAGCCGACGAATGTTGGAGCAAGCCGGACAATACCACTGCAAATACTGGCACCAAGACTACCGCCGAAAAAGTCGTTCGATGGTATTCATCAGTGTTTGCCCCCAACGAGCAAGCAATTGTGAATGATGCAAACAAAACAAAGAAACCAAAAAGGACCCCGGCACCCCCGCATCGAGTGTCATCGGATTGGTCCATTGATGCCGGGTTGGGAAATGCTATCAACAAGCACAAGATCAAGGAAGTTTCCAAGTTGTCAGAAATCGAACACAGAATGCTGTTGTGGAATGCCAAGAATATTGAGTATGCGTTGGGCGCCAATGTGTCAGACTTGTCCATGAAGTATTGGGATGCGGATGATCGCCATGCGTTTGAGGGTGACCATGTCTTGCTTCGACAGGGGTTCTCAAGTGTGGTAGATCATGTCTCAAGGTCTCTCCAATCTCTTGGACGAGACAAATTTGAAGTCTTGCTAGACTTTCCAGTGGGGAAAATTGAGTATGGTCGCAAGTCTGCGAGCAATCCATATGAGAAAGCCAAGGGGAGTGGATTGAAGAAAATGGTCGAAATCTCTGACACGTGTTGTGTGACTTCAGAAGATGGCAAACAGCAGAAATATTTTGATTTTGTCGTTTGCGCTTGTCCATTGGGTGTACTCAAAGAGAGTGTTTCCGCCCCTCCATCCGCCGAGAACGTGCTGAAGTTCGAACCACCCTTGCCATTTTCCAAAGTGGATGCAATCTCTAACGTTGGGTTTGGATTGCTGAACAAGATTTATCTGGAGTTTCCTGTACCGTTCTGGCGACAAAAAGGAATCTTCAGTGATGACAGCCAGTGCCTCTTTGGAAATATTTCTGGAGTACATCCACATCATTACATGTTTTTCGATATTGGTCGTTGCCTCAAACCAGGAGAGGAAGGCCCCGCGATTCTCATGTCTCTCATTTCGGGTGAAGAGTCTGTTGCCTGTGAACAATTGACCGACGAGCAAGTGGTTGGCCAGGTGCTCGAGACGCTTCGGGCCATTTTCTCAGAAAAGAACCAGGTACCAGATCCCGTCAAATTCCGTTTCACAAGGTGGGGAGGCGACCGCTTCAGCCGAGGCTCCTACACATTTCTACCACCTGGTGCAACCGATCAAGATTTTCAACTGTTACAGTCTCCCATCAATGTCAATGGTGATTCCGTCCTACTGGATGGATCCGAGACGATGAGACTTTTCTTTGCTGGCGAACACACGACTGCATTGCACCCAAGTATGGCCCACGGGGCTATGCTGTCGGGAATGCGAGCGGCGAAAGAAGTTGTGTCCACTCTTTTCTTCAAACAAGAGGATGCAAAAGATGTTGATCGAGTTATCCCGGTGGCTCTGTTTCGACATCAAAACCCAACCGCACCGCTGGCATGCGCCTTTTGTCACGAAACAGGTGGCCGTGTGCGACAAGGATCGCTGGTGGCTTTCAAGAAGGGATCCCGTCAAGTATTGGTCCACAACAATTGTGCAGAGTTTAGTCCTGAAGTCGAAGTGATTGATTTCAAGTGGAAGAATGTCATCAAGGCCGTGAATCGAGGCAAAGGAATCAATTGTGGCATCTGCAAGAAAAGTGGAGCGACCATTGGTTGCTCAGGTGAAAGATGCCCGCGCGTCTTCCATTACAACTGCGCCGAAGATACAGGTTGGAGGTTTGACCGGGACGGAAAAGTTTTCTACTGCGATTGGCATCGAAAACAGGCACCCGAGTACAGGCCACATTGCGTCCGCATTTCTATGAATTACTACCTGACAAAGAATTTGTCGTCTACTGTTAAGTGTCATCTGTGTGATGAAGTGGACGAAAGGGACCTTGGTGAGTTGCTCGCCTTCCAATACAACACTCGTCAGGCCGTTGTACACGAGAAATGTATCAAATACACCACAATCTGTGATACATCCGAAATTGAAGACAGCCGAATGGGAAAAGAGTTCAAGAATGTACTCCGCGCCATTGACCACAGTCGAAACTGTTCGTTATGCTCCGATCCTGGAGCAAGTGTGGTTTGTACTGATACCAATTGCTCTGCTACTTTCCACTACGAGTGTGCTGTGGAATCGGGCTGGAATTTTTCCAAAAAGGGCAAACTATTCCGATGCAAAGAACACCGCGTGCACAAGGCTGATAGGAATGCGGCAGATAACTCGAACAAGGAAAAGAACAGCGTTTCAGAAGAAAAATCAACACCAGCCCTTTCCCACAATCTTTTGGCACAGTTTGGGGCTAAACCTGCAGGAACAGAGGAGTTCAAAAAGGTTAGCAGCAATCCAGGCAATCTGGATATGGGCGGGACAGTGGCACCTCAGGACTCTGCCGTTACAGCGTTTGTGGGGGATGCAGAAGGAGATTCCGACTCGGAGGACAGCGAGGTGGATTTGGACTTTAGCAATCTGGAGACCATTTTGGATCTCAGTCTTTCACTACCAGAATCTGTATCTGGTGAGGAGACGGATCTCAAACTGACAAGGGCCTCGACAAAGGAACCATGGAAATTCTCGTTCAAGGTGACAGAATTGAAGGGAGCCTACATTCTGCTAGCTAGCATCACCAACAATGAAAGCGATTCCAACAGTGGCAACGAGGACGAAAGCAAGGATAGTTTCGTTCTTTCCTTGAATGGAAACCAAGTAGGCTCGGAGGACCTCACAACACTCCGAGATATCCTGTCGAACTGTATGCAAGATGCCACCGAAGTTGAAATGAAAACCATTCCAAAAGAATTCAAGTAGTAGAAGGAATAAGGTTAGCCGTGCCTGTCTTTGTTTGCTGGATGGTTGGGTAGGAATACTGCACTTTTCTGACTGTTGCGTCCATGGAGGGAAAAGACGAGGCATCAGAATGACTGGATGGATTGGAATTTTAATTCGCAATTGGTGACATCATTCTTCGTGTCACATCAGACATGCTTCAAGACTCCAAGAGGAGAATCTCAGCTGCTTGGGCGCTCTACCCACTACTAGAACGGTAACGTGGTACCGGTAGTGGTACGTAGTAGTGGGCACGGTGGGAAGGGGAATGATGTCTTCTGTTGTGTACGACTGCGAACAATCGAATCTCGACTGATGGCACGAATCTCAGAAGTGCAAGGCAAGAGACCGAGCAACCGAGAAGATTCGAGCAGGTGCAAAGGCACAAGGAAATGAAGTAGGACACACAAGAACATTGAACCTTCGTCTCATACACCACGCTTTTGGCCAGTTCAACATTCGCACAACTCCTACCATTCCTGCTGCTACCAAGTTTGTAGTATTCTATTCCGACGCACACCGCTCAGGGGGAATTCGTTGACGCGACGTTACCTGTGCTGTATTGCTAGAAAAGACAAACTCCAATCCACAAGTTTATCGGCTGCCAACGCGCCGAACACTATTGTCTATACATCATTTTCAAGTGGCAACCCGTGCCGCCAATTCCATCACCAAACAACACCAAGAGACCACTGACTCAATCCTAAAGAACACCATGCCATCAACCACGACACACAAGCCTTCTCGCATTGCCTTTGGTTCCTGCAATGAGCAGAGCCGACACAATAAAATGTGGCCCATTATCGAATCTCGGGAACCCGCAGCATTTGTCTGGGGAGGAGATTCTATCTACGCTGGTGAGTTTTCTAAGAAACAACTACCAGCGCCCTGGTGTCACATGCCCCCTTGTGTTTTCTGCTCTGTTGGCCCAATGAATCTATCTATTGGCTCACACTTTCATGTATCATTTTGCCCACATCTTAGACTTTGAACACTCAATAGACTTTTCTACTTGGCCACCCAAGATGCCATACAAGGAGTGTGCTACACCGGAGCGTGTCCGGCATCTTTATCAACAACAACTCCAAGTGCCTGGTTACAAGCGAATCGTCGACAGTAACATTACTGTATTTGGAACCATTGATGGTACGTGTGGTGTGGTGTTCGTTTTTGACTCTCTGCAATATGTTACTAAGATTCCTGGATGGCAATCTCACCGACATCGCTTTTGCAGACCACGACTATGGATGTGATAACGCCGACAAGACCTTCCCTCATCGGTATGAGACAACCAATGCCTTTATTGACTTTATTGGGGAGCATCAAGGCTCTTCTATGGCCCGACGGGCAGCCCATGGTAAGGGTGTCTACGGAGTCAAACTCTTTGACTTTGCCAGAGTCGATCAAACGCTAGTTCCTGAATCAGAAGCTTGCATCGATCCTGATGTTCCTTGCTACCAACACTCCGACAGCAGTACTCCTTCTTCCAATAGTACCAGTAGTACCGTGCCTCTCTACTCCAACAAGTCGGTGGCTGTCTTTGTCTTGGACGTTCGCACCAATAAGGAGCCTTGGAGGAAGGGAACCCAAGCCTATGCAAGAGATAGCGTTGGTGATTTCTTGGGAGAGGAGCAATGGCAATGGTTTGAAACAGCCATTGCCAATTCACAGGCTTCTGTCAATGTCGTAGTCAATGGATTGCAGGTCAACGCTGATCTGTTTCCCAACCCCAACATTGCCGAGAGCTGGTCTGGCTTTCCTCAAAGTCAACAACGACTCCTGGATGCCATGCTCCAAGAGACAGTGTCGGCACCCTTTCTCATCTCTGGAGATGTGCACATGACCCAATTCATGCGAAAAGACTGTCGCCATCGAGACAATTCGTCCATGCGGCGTCCCATTATGGAGATGACAACCAGTGGGATGACGCACTCTTGGGGCCGTCTCCACTCACTTCCTCTGCAGGATCCCCACTATGAATATCCTCTCATGGACCGGATCCACACCTTTGTTGGATCCATCTCCATGCACATGATGCATTACCTACGACCTTGGACACAGATTCCAGTCGCCTCAGAGGATCCGTCGAATGTCCCCCACGATGGTGGGTTGGAAGGTGCCAAACAAGGTCTGCAATACTCGTTGGAGCGTAACTTTGGAGAGCTTGAGTTTGATTGGGAGGAACAAACTATTTCCATTCGATCCATTGGTGAGGACGGAAAACCTTTGTTGTCCAGTAGAGTCAGCATGAGTCAGTTGAATGGAGCTAACCCCATGTCCAGTTCCTACCTCAGTGATCATGCTTTCGATCAGGCAATCACAGCCAACGAGGGATACCCTTCAATATCGGGCGAGTGGGTCTGCGTTTCCCATCGGGGATATGTAGGCTTGGCAACGGGTGCCATTGGTCTCGCACGAACAGGTGCCGGTCTTGTGGCAATGTTTGTGTTACCCCTACTGCTTTCCGTCTACTTGATGTTGTTGTTCTGGGGAAAGAAGAAACCAACAAGTTCTTCAAAACCAAGAAGTGATTCTATCACATCCGCGCCGCCCGCTTTGAGAAAACTATCGTTGTAAGCAGAGACTGGCAGCTATGTGTATTTTGGTAAAGAACGGAACGTTTTTAGTATTCTTGGTTTTGGATGATGTACAACAACGTAAAAAAGTCTGTTCGTTCGTGAATGATGAGCGTGACACAGGTGTTTTCACAACATAGGATGATGTACGTACCGGTACTCGTAGACTCGTAGTATGAGGTGTCACGTGCGCCTCCAACAAAACACGAATGATGTCCCAGCGACTGCCAGACGGCAGGTTGTGAGCCAAGGGATCGACTGAAACCTATCGCCCATCGCCTATCCACTCAAAAAAGGAAAGGCCTTCCCTTTCTGCCAACGAAGTTCGTCTCCCACAAAAATCTTTATAGGACTGCCTGTGGAAGGGAATTGACTCTAGTACAACAACATCGTCTACTGTTGCTTTGTACTCTTTTCGCTCTCTTTGAACTCATTCCTGCACTGAAAAGGCCAAGTATTTGTTAATCCGGATGCATGCAAACAACCGTCAGGGCAGATTTTCGTTCCTTTTTCTTTTGATTTCAGCCATGTTTTCTAAATTTGTTGCCAACAAGGTCATGGTGAGGGCTTTCTGCCTCCCAGTCTACCGCCCGTTGGCTACTTCTTATTCCTTGGCCTCTCGTCACTTGGTCAGCCAAAGGTTCATGTCGGCTCAGCCTGCCTTTGCCGAGTCCCTCGACAGTATCATTGATGGCACCGACAACAAGGCTGGTATCAATATTGAAAAGTCTGATGATGTACGTGAATTTTTGTGTTTTTGTTGATCCTGAACAGTGGTGATCTACGTTCCATTTCTGGAACGGTTGTGGATGCATCCTCCCTTGCTCTTGTCTGACGTTGTGGTTTTCGTTTCTAGATCGCCATGGACTACAATGATCCCGAATTTCTATCTACCACCAATCCTCACTGGACGGCATCTGGCTTGGATTCCAGGGTTATCGACATTCTAGCGGAGAAAGGAATTACAAAGTTTACTCCTGTTCAAGCTGAGGCTTTCCAACCTGTCATGGATGGCAGAGATGTGATTGGTCGTAGCCGAACTGGTACCGGAAAGACCTTGGCGTTTGGTTTGCCCAGTCTCACTCGTTTGTCTACTCTCTTGGAAGAGAAAGGAACTAGGGGAGCTCGTGGTCGTCCTGTTTCCATGTTGGTCCTTTGTCCTACACGAGAATTGGCACGTCAGGTGCAAGCGGAGTTGTCGGCTGTGGCCAAGCCTTTGAAGTTGTATGTGGATGTCTTCCATGGAGGAGTTTCCTACGATCCTCAGGTACGTTTGGTGGTTGTGTTGGCGCGGAATTCACAGTCTAGTAACATGAGATGCTCACTTGTTTTGTTGAACTTCGTGTCTGCGCGCAGACTCGTGCATTGAGGGACGGTGTTGATGTTTTAGTTGGAACCCCGGGACGTATCATTGATCACTTGGAACGTGGAAACCTCAAGCTATCTCACTGTGAAACCACAATCTTGGATGAGGCTGATGAGATGTTGAACATGGGATTTGCCGAAGATGTGGAAGTTATTTTGAAAGATGTTGGCGTTGCGCTTCCAAACAAGCCACAGTGTCTCCTATTCTCTGCCACTACTCCATCGTGGGTAAAGAACATTGGGAAGAACTACCAAAAGGATGTTGTTGCTATTGATGCCACCGGTAATCAGGACGCCCGTGTCGCCAGCACTGTTCGTCACATGGCCATTCAAGTACCCCCAAGTGCCGAGGCTAAGCGAGCTATCCTTGAAGATATCATTGCTGTACAAATTTCCAAAGACATCCACGAAGTTGGAGCCGAACCCAACGAGAACGGTACCCCACTTACTGGAAAGAAGTCTAAATTGCAACACGCCATTTTTGGAAAGACAATCGTCTTCACTGAAACCAAGAGGGAAGCCGATGAAATCGCCTCTGGATCCGTGTTCCAAAGTTTGAGTGCTCAGGTATGTACAGGCATCATCCATCTTTGACTCGCCTTCTCGAAGTCCCACCAGTCTCACCCCATTTTAGGCTTTGCATGGTGATGTTTCCCAAAGGCAGCGTGACTCTACTTTGGCAGCCTTCAAGGCTGGAGCTTTTAATGTACTTGTTGCGACGGACGTTGCTGCTAGGGGAATTGATATCCAAGACGTCGATCTTGTTGTGCAATTCGGTCCTCCTCGTGATGTTGATACATACGTGCATCGTTCTGGACGAACTGGACGGGCTGGTAACAATGGAGTTTCTGTGTTGATGTTTTCTCACTTCCAAGAGTCTGACATTGTACGCATTGAGAAAGACTTGGGTCATGGTTTCCAGTTTGATTTGGCGGGACCTCCATCCACAGCTGCTGCCCTTCGTGCTGCTGCCAAGACGAGTGCAGTGGCATGCAGCGGTATCCCAGACGAGACATCGAAGTATTTCAAGGACTCCGCCAAAGCCCTTTTGGAACAAGCTGAGAACCCGGAGGACGTGGTTGCCCGTTGTCTTGCCGCAATTTCGAGGAGAGCCAGCAAAGTAGAAAGCCGGTCACTCTTGACTGGAGAGGTCAACATGGCTACTATTTCTATGTCGACACCTGATCAAAGAAATGTTGCGCCTCGTGATGTCCATTTTATTTTGGGAAAGTTGTCTCGTATCAGCCAGCAACAAGGTGGCATTCCCATTGACTGTCACGGGTTCATTCGACTCAATCCAACATCGGGTGAAGCCATCTTCGACTTGGATGCTGAAGCTGCCAGCGAGCTCATAAAGTTGAGCAAGTCATTGGGCGACATTGGTGCCAGTTTCAGCATCTTGCATGAGCTTGAAATTGAGCGTCGCTCAAACTTTGGCCAAGGCCGTCAATCCGATAGGAACAGGAATGGTGGTAGAAACAACGGACGAGGAAGGGACAGAAATTTCAGATCCAGGGATAACGGACGCTCTCAGGGTCGCCGCAATGACTACTCAAACTCATATTCCAACTCTCGCAAGGGAGGGCGCGAATGGGCTGACAGCCGAAGAAGCAACAACGGCGACTGGTCCTCTCGAGGACGCGGGCGTTCAAATGATCGGGATAGATGGTAAGCTGTAAATTTAAGTATTGAATTTGAGTCATCCTAGCTGGTCTAGATTATCCGTCACTGGTGAAGCCGGCAGAGCCATAGTTGTAATACTTCCTGAGACAACGTCTTGATTTCCTCCTGTGGTTCATTTGTCACCCAATCCTCTACAAGAGATAGTGCGTCCTTCACACAATTGAAGTCAATCGATTTCTCATGGAGGCCAACAGCTAGTACAATAAGCAAAAGTTTTTGGGCCACTGAGATCGTCACCAAGTCTGCTTTGGAATTTGGACCAACGATATGTTGTATCACAAGTAGCAGCTTGCGAAAAAATGTGTCCGTGGACATTGCGGACGATGATGAAAGACTCGACAAGGAGTTAGACCGAGAGACGAAAACTGACAGGACTTCAAGGGTAGACACGATACTGTTGGTATCAGTGACGTCAAAACCAACATCCGCCACCTGGCAAACATATTCACAAACAAGAGGCAGGAAACTGTCAGCGAAGTACCTTGCGGAGCCATCTTCATTTTGACAACGGTGTGCAACTGAGATCAAGATATTCCAAAAGTTTGATTGTAGCGTGGAAAGCGATTCTTGATCTCTGAAGACTACGGGCCATCGAAGCAACGAGGGCTTCAAAAACACAAACAACCGGTCCTCGTGCTCTGACAACTCCGCCCCTTGCAAGGTTTTGTAGAGAAACATGGATATCGTCTCAACTGCTTCATTGACCAGGGGTGACAGTGGTAGCACATGAGGTGTTACACTCCTTGTTTTGCTTGATATATCACACCAAATACATAAACCCAAGAACTCTGAACAACCCATTTGCAGACTGCTGATCTCCTTCTTCAATGGTGCCTCGAACTCATTACCATCCAAACGAAGCAAGTGAAGCGCAAACTGCGCCACACTATAGTATTCGATGCCACTAGCCGCAAGTTGTTCCAAGGCCACCGGCATGTGATGACAACAAGCATATAAGGCAATCCTGGCTTGGGATGAGGCTGCTATCACCTCAGGACCAAACTTATTAGAATGAATTTTGTCTAGCAAGGCCTGGAAGGCCGGCTGACAAGCATGTATAAATAGTGAGGCATTGCACTGGACATCCGAGTTGCCCAAATTCAATGCCCTCCCTGCTACTTCGGCGGCGACTCGCTTTTCTGACGTGCTTTCGTATGGCAGAAAGGACTCAGAAACACCAAGATCCAGTACTGTGTCAAGTGAACCTGCAAGTTTGGCAAGTATATTGCCAAGATCCATGGATTCCATGGATTGGTAGTAGTGCTTCGAAATACAGAAGAATGTGACAGGAATTCGGCGCAACAACAAAAGAGGCGCCAATCGAGCAAATACATCATATTTGGACCAGTCTCTGAATACAAGGTCAATCTGAGTTGTACAAAAGTCTACCACTCTCATCACGCATGTTGCCACAGTAGACGTCAAGTGAGTGTATGACCCATCGGACGCACCGCGTTCATCGCCAACTAGAAAACCGAACAACGACAGCGGGGCCACGGATGAAGGTGCGGCACAAAACACCTTGGCAATTGAAATCGATATTTCTGCAAAATATTCAGGCGGGACGTCTTGATCCAATACTTTATTGTGCCAGTACTGGCCGATGGTCTCACAAACGTAAGAACATCCCTCTGTCTTCTCCTTGTATTTCTGAGAAAGGGCACTGCAAACCGTGCTGACGAAATTATCTGCAGTTCCAAGCGACAGTGATCCGAAAAGCACATCTGTCAAGACTCCCAATACACATGTACTGATCTCGTTGTTTCTGCCATCCTTGGTTTGTTGTCTACACAGAAAATCGAGCAGTTCGGATCCCCGTGCATCTAGGCCAAGTTTTACCAGTAAAACACCATCTGCGGTTTTCAACCATTCCCTGATCTCGGAGCTTTCCACAATGGAGTGTATCATCTTGACAGAAATGGAGTGCAAAATGGCATCGTGATCTTCCCTTAGTTTGGTACGGTCGCTAATGGTTTCTAGTACTGAGATGAAGGATGTTGACAGGGTATGATCCGCAAGAATTTCATCCAATACAACCACGGCGTCCTGGTGGTCGACAATCAGCCGCACAATTAAACGAGAAGTCTGTGTTCTCACAACAGGCTCCAAATCGCTTCTGAGTAGAAAATTGATCAATGATTTCAGCGAAACTCGAATTTCTGACCCTTTGTGATACTGAGTGCGATTCAACGGTACCAGTAGACAATCCCTGAGGAGGAAAGATGAGTCCACGAAAATGACCGAAACCTACAACAAACACAATCAACTTACGCCAGGGAAAGCATCAACTGCAAACACCTATCGCTCTGACAGTTACATAGGCCATGGTTGATCTCATGTAGAACAAGTAGAATATTCGACTCTGTCAGTTGTTCCATTCGTTGATAAGTGTTCAATAGTCCACGCCAAACGATCTCATAGGAAACCGGCAAATCTTGGCAATCAGATAACAATTGAAGTACACTCGATAGGTCAAAACTCTCTTGTGAGGAGGAAAGAAAGGAATGTGCGAGCCCACCAAGTCCATGCATATCCGCCGCAATTCCTATGTACCCACCAATGTGATCCCTCCAATCAGATATCGCATTCGAAACCTGATCATTCTCGTTCAGTTGAATCCAGTTTTGGATAATGCATAGAGAAACTCTGCTCTTGAGGGTGTCCTTCTTCTTTTGTTTCCATCGAAGTTGAGTCTGTAAAAGCTTGTCTAGTTGTTGCGACACGAAGTCAAAGTCCGCCACACTTGCAGTTTCCAGTATAGAAGACAAAGCATGTGCATACAGCACAATGATATGCATGCTAGCCTTCCAAGACTCTTGGGCTAGGATGGTGCGCTTTTTCATCATCACGGCAAGGGGGCAAACATGTCGAAGCAATGCAACAGCCCATTGCGCCAGGGGTGGCCCTTGAGATGATTTGTTTTTCAAATCCTCCACCTCCTTACTAGAAATTTTCAAATGAACAAGTTCCTGCAGTTGTAGGATTGTGGCTAAGGCACGTTGACGTATATCGGGAGATTCGAATGTGCTGTACTGTGCCAAACTCTGGGTGGGACGATAGAAGAGCAAAGACCAAACCAAAGCTTGGAGAGACGGATGTATTGTTCGAGTTCCTTTCTTGCCTAAATCGACGTGGATCCAATCCCAGGCCCAAGAAACCTTTTGAGAAGTCCAATCCTTTGCCCATTCAGGGACTGTGGACAAAGCAGCACATTCAGATTTTCGTTTCCACTTCAATTCGGAGAGCCATTGCTGAAAGCCCAACAAGGAGTCTTCCTTTTGTTGCATAGTAAGAGAGGGGTTTTGAGATTTTGTTTTCTGGTCCGATTGCACAAATTCTTCGTTCCACCGTGAGCGCGAGGAAACCTGAACCATTCCAAAACTATCATCAATATCATCGCCGCCATCCACTTGACGAGTGGAGGATACTATGGACGTGACATTGTATCCTTGTTCCAAGGGAGCACGTAGAGTGCTTTGCGTAGTTTCTTGATGAGCTTCGCCTTCATCCTCGTCCAGAACTGCAATCAGTGGGGAATTGGGCTTTGGTGCCAACGGAGCCGGCTCAGAACTCTCGGTATTCATGGTATCCTCGAGAAACAAGAGGGAATTGGAGCCGGAAGGACGCACTGGGGAAGGGTCTCGGTTCTCCCATAACAATAATTCTTGATTTGCAGAGACAGGAGTAGGCTTGGACTCTGTCTTGCGGACGACCGTTGGTGGGGTTGGTTGATTGGATTTTGGGGTTTTCGTGGATAATAAGAATCCTTTGGATAGGCCTGAAGAGCGAGACTTGGTCTTCTCTGTAGGCTTTCTGTCTTGTTTGATAAGATTCTTCTTGCATGGAATTTCTCTGGACTCAGATCTCTGTGTTTCGGCATTGTTGTTTGGTGAAGTCCCATTGTTATTGGTGCTGCCACTGGTAGTTGTGGCCTTGGCCTTGATGGCTTTGTTACTGGAAGCTAGTAAGAAACCCGATTTGAGTCCTTTTGTCTTTGAAATTTTGTTAGTAGTGGAAGTCTCATATGTTGTGTCTGCTGGTGACTTCTTGACTTTGGTTCTGGTTGTGCGGGTATTGGATTGCAACAGAAAGCCTCGTTGCAACCCTTGTTCTTGCACCATTGCTGGTGTTGTCGTTGTTGTGATTGCATGATGGAGGTGGTGGTCGGAGGTCGTCGGTGAGGTACATACGTACAATTGCTTGTCGCATTTCGTATCGCAGTGACACTTGACGTCACCTTAGGACAGTTGAACAACACAACAAGATCTTGTCAAACAACAACAAGAAGCACAAAGAGTAGAACGAGTACTCGTAGGGCAACAACAGCAACCAAAACTAGACACAAGGAAAAGAATGGGCAGAAGCAAAGGACCTCCCAAGAAACGCAACCTGCAAGATGAAAAAGCAGAAATGGAGGCAATGGAGCTTCTGTTAAAGGCTCCCCAAAGTGAACTAGAAGCAGCTGCTGCTTCTGCTACACGCCAGCGTTGTGAGAATTGGCCTTGTCTCGATGGAAGTGATTCCGTTTCCAACCTACCAACTTGGCTACACGGGTTGGGGACTGCTATTAGTGTTCCTAAGGAACACTTTGAGACTTTGACTGCGCTTCATGAACAAATCAAGAAACTTTCCCCAGTTTGGGCTTCCTGGTCGGGTTCCCTTCAAGATCCAAGAAAACGCGCCTTTGGCTTTCTGCCTGATACCTTGGGATACCGACAAGAGGTTCGGGATTCTATTGATATTTCGCAGCCTTGGATGGCAGTTGACGTCGAGGAATCCGAAAAAGAAAGGAGCTCCAACAATCAGGCCATTGTCCTTCTCCCAGAGGTGCCTCCAGGAACTCGTCAAGCCATTGACTATCTATGTCAAGCCTTTGCAACCTTGCTTCAGACCAACGGCACCAGCCAAGAAATGGCTGAGCAGGCAGCTTTGATACTCAAGTACGAACATCTGGTGGCAGCGCAACCCAATCTACATTGTGGTCGAGAGTTACTACCAACCCATGTCGATCATCCCCAAAAAGATGGGTTTGGGATTATCATCATGACCATCAGTATGGTAGGCCAAGGACAGATTCTTTTGGAGGATTATGCCAATACTAAAAAGTCCACCATGACTGTATGCCAAGGACAGGCGTACATGTTAAGTGGGACAGCACGCAACGCCTGTGCGCATGGCATTCTAGCTGCGGACGGAGATAGAGAATCACTCAATTTGCGTTTTGGTTTGCATGATTGGGCGACTACCATTGGTACAAGCACTGAGGATACTGCTACGGATACTTCCCCTCATGCTCCTCCTAATTCACTACCGGTAGTATCCTCCCGAGAAGTTCTTCAGTACTGGGAAACAGATCCAGAGAAAATTGATGCGACTACGGGTACTTTACAAGAAGAGGGTGATCCCAACAAGAAGCCTAGACTGGAAGAATCTTAACATCATGATTCTACGGTTGTATCTGACGTGGGAGGTGGTGCGTTGTCTTCCACTCGGTCGATTGCTGCATCTTGGAAATCTGCTGCGGTCGCCTCGGTTTCATGGAATTCCTCAACGTCCTCTCCATCTTCCGCATTGTTGCTTCCTGTCACAAATTCCATCGAGTCAGCCTGTGTCAACGTTTTCACCCCGGTGCGTGTGAAAAAGGCTCGCACTCGTTCCAAATCGCGACGTAGCCAATGCATAGCCTCGGGATGTTGAATATCCACGGCTTGTCCAAAGTCGATCAACACAGCCTGGAGGTCGTTTACCGTATCTTCCACGGAAGATATCTTGTTGTCCACTTGAAAGGTAGGGGCAACCAAAATATTGTATTCACTTAAATCACCATGAACAAGTCTGCCCTCCACAAACAATCTGTCGTAGTTTGGATTCATCACAGTTTGCGTAAAGGAGAGAGACGATGTGAGGTGATTCCGATAGCAACGCACCGGGTTGTCTTCGACTCGATCCAAACTTACCTTCGCACAGCTTCCATTACTTGAGTATACAAAATATCCCATTTTCCACTGCCCTTGCGAATTCCCAATTCACGAATTTGAGGTGCCGGCCATCGATCATTTCCCAAGAATCTCATGAAGATGATATTGTCCTTGTAATGTAAAGGAGTAGGAACTGGAACACCTGCTTTGTTCGCTCGCATCAAGTTCCGATATTCTTTTTCGGCCCACATGTTGAGCTGTTCACGTTCGGATGCCTTTCGAAACATTTTGCCGGGATACCGGGGATCACCATCCACGTAGTCAGCACGTCCCCTAAACTCCGTAATTCGTTTAAAGATCTTGACAGCGACGTCAAAACCTTGACTCGCATCGCCTTCGTCTGCATGATAAATGATTGCCTCTTTTCCTTGTTTGACTGCCCCGTCGCACTTATCAATAAGACCTGCATTAATAGCTCTGCTAATCTGCAGTCTCGCATTAGGGTCCAACGCTTTGCCTTTGATGGCCTCAGAATCCGTTCCCGCTCGACCCGTCCCGTGAGAAGCAACACCCTTGTTGGTTCGTTTCATACTTCGCTGAAAGGAATTGAATGCCTGATTGCCTACATGTGCACGCACACCCATGTCATCTTCATCGAGTCCCAAATAGTCTGCGTTGGCCTGTCCTTGAACTTCCACATCATGCTTGGTACGCATCTCATTGTTGGGACCAACAATTGTATTTCGGTCCAATCTAGACCACTGCTGTGAGCTGGGAGCATTCATCCGAAAGCCTGCTGGGGCTGGTTCAAAGTCTTCTTCCTCCATGGGATGACGAGCAGGGGGACGAGATTCCGCATAAACACCAGGAGCGGAGGGTCTGGTACGGGTCGTTGCCATCGCTCGCTCTTGTTGTTCCAAGGGATGGAGTCTCACGGGTGCATTGGAAGGAATCGCCCCTACCATGGAAGATGGTCTACTGACTCCAGCCTCCCTCTGAAACTCTTGTCGTGTCATGGTCCGAACATTGCCCTGTTGTTGCCGTCCCGCTGCAGCATTTCTATTGTTGGACTGCAATTGGGAAATTTCCTCTTCTTGTATCATCAAGGCCAGCATGAGAGACTCCTGCTCTGCTTTTGCATCAGCCTCGCGGACTGCGGCTTCGATGGCTGCTGCTTCATCTTCAGAAATAAAATCAGACCGTGGAGCCGCGGCCGTTGCAGCAACGGCAGGATTGGGACTATCCAAGGGCAATTGTGGTTTCCTACCACTGCTGTTGGGGGAAGAATAGGGACTACGAGGAGGAGGGCCACCATGCCGAGCAAAGTCTGGATTGGAGGGGGAACGGGCCAAATCTGGAGAGGAAATGGCTCTGCGAGATAGATTGTCCCGTGGGGATGTCATTGGAAGCTCCACACGGGGTCGCGGTCGTCCTCTAGGAGTTGTGATGAGAGGAGGTCGCGGAGAAGGCAACGAGTTCATAATATTGGGATGGTTGGAAGACGGCTCTTCCTCATCGGCTGTTCGAAGAGCCTGCTCAATCTCGAATATTTCACGTGCTGAGAGGTGGTTTCTGGCCTGCAGCATCATATCTGTCCTGGCGCGGCGCTGATCTGGGGAAGGAGAGTCCAACGGAGGGTTCGGGACAAAACGCGGAGTGGTAGCAAGAGGCTTGGAGGTAGGAACCGGAGAAGCCCTGGAAGAAAAGTGTCGCCGACGTTTCTCTGCCAAGTCAGCATGTGGATTGTCTACCACAGCCTCGGTTCGTTCAATCTCCAAGAGGGTACGTTGTGAGAAATCGCGTTCAATGAGAGAAGGGCGGGCCGCACGAGCAACAGAAGTTGTTCGCAAGGTAGGCTCGGAGCGGTTCAAATGGTCTACGGACGAGGTGGAATGATTGGAGGCTGCAAGTAGGGTGGATTCATGAAGCGAGGAAGTTCCCAAATGGTTGGACTCTGATCGAAGCGGTAACAGCCTCTCTTGGCGTTCCGAGATTTCCAGCGTCGAAGCAGAACCTTCGTTGATGGGTGGCGCAAAACTGACAGGTGGTGCAAAGGACAAGTTGTTCATACTGACACTGTTGGATTCCTCGTCTGCTTGCTGCCGAGTGGCGTTGTACTCCTCGAGCGACTGGCGCATGACCATTTGCAGAAGTTCGTCTTGATCGACATCGGAAGGAAGATCGTTCGAATTGGTAAAATCGTAGGACTGGAGAAGACGTTCTTGATCCTGGACAGAAGAGGCCACATCAGATCTTGGCCCAAGAGCAGCTTGTGTAATTTCCTTCTCTTGCGCCGCTTCCGCCATGATGTCAGCTAGTCTCGGAGCAGCAGTGCGAGTACTACCGGTAGGTTCTTGAGTCTTTCCCCACGCAAATGTTGGAGCTTGTCGTCGACTGTTGCTGTCGTTCGCTGTGTCACTTTCGTTGGTGTCGCCATGTTCCGCTTTCTCCTCTTGAGACATGTTGTTGCCTTGTGAGTGTACTCGAAACTGTGCTTTTCCGCGACACAATACGTGGTTTGATTGTTTTTTGTTTTGTTTTTTGGTTTGTTGGTTGATTTGTGTGATGAGTTTTGCAAGTTGCAATTGTCCTTGTCCACAACGTCAAGTGGATATCCTTGTATCAAGCGCCTACCAATATGGTTTTGAACACAACAGCAAAGGTGGTACCGTAGTTGTGCTCAGTACAACAATGGAATACAGCAGAAGTGCACACTACTACGGTAGCACAAATCCCAAACACAACGAAGTGCGAGCCTTTCGTGTGAACTATAATTCACGTGTCCAGCTACGCCATCCGGTAGTAAACCCTGCTCAGCCACCCTCCTGTCGTACGTATTTGTATCGACGCCTCTTGTCCCAACGCATTCCTTTTGTCGCATGGATATACAGCATTTATATCAGAAACTGTCTTGCGACACTAAGAGGATGGTAACTTCCTCTAAGATACCGAAAAAGTTGCAGCGGGAATTTGGTTCCTGCAACAACTACTACGGTACTAACTACTAGACGTTGTTGGCCACCACCACCACCACAGTCAGGAAATAAGATCTTTGGCAAGTTCTTTCTATTGCATAAGCCTCTGCAGGCTTGGATCCAACAAGACCAAGACTCCCCACCACCACCGTCACCCCATCAGAACTACCCACTACTACCTACCTACCTGCCTGCCTCCCTGCCTGCCTGCCTGACATTAGCAACAAATAGAATGGCAACGTCGGAAGAATCTCCAACTGTGGTGCCCTATGATGAACCTAAAGGTGGAAAGGGGCAACTCCATGTGTTTGGGAATCCTGACGCCACTCGTCTCATTTTCATGTGTGCAGGGTATCCGGACGATCATTCTGCCTTTACGCCTCTCGCCAAGCGTTTGGTAGAAGAAAATGCCTGTTTGGTCGGTGTTGCTTGCTTGCCTGGATACCAAGCAGGTGTAGAGAATCGTGATCTCCCAGCAGACGGATATTCCTTTGCTGATTGGGTGGTATGTCTTCGCCAAGCCCTCAAGGCCTTGCGATCCTACTCTACCAAGTCTGTCCAGGAGACACAACTTACAGGGGTTTACCATGATTGGGGAGTTGTGCCAGGTCTTCAACTCTCCAACCAGGCCATTGACGAGAAATCCGACGAGTTGACACCCGACCAACTCATCATTTTCGATGTCTTACCTCGTCACCACCCAAAGACACCCAATGCCCCCTCGCTCCCCTACGGTGACATTCAAGCTCCAACCAAGTTCCAACGTACCCTTGATGGTTTCCGTATGTTGTCTTACCAATCAGCTCTAGCCGGTTCCTTCCTCGTTCAGAAGTGGTTTGGAATCCCCTTCCTTTCAACCCTCTACTTTGGCATTACCTTCAAGCTCATGGGACTCATTGGAGTCTTCCCCTCTGGTCCTGGCGATGGCAAGTACTTTGCCAAGAATGTTATCCCCAATCTCACTATACACCGCATTTGCTACAAGGCTTATCCCTACGTGTCTGTCATCGGGGGTATCTTTACCGGAAAGGTCAAGTCCCTCTTCCATCAATGTACAGCACCCATGGATCTGGAAAAGACTCCTGTCTTGTACATGTATGGTGGGGCCAAACGATTCAATCTGCATACAGCCAAGGTATTGGCCATTTTGAAACAAGAGGAGGCGGCAGGCCGTCCTTCACGAGTCATTGAAGTCAAGGGTGCCGGACACTGGTTCTATTTCTCCAAGTTTGACGAGACCTTGAAGGCTGTACAAGCCTTTTTGGAAGCCACGGCCACTAGCAAGAAGGAATAAGCCAAGCAATCTTGTAGAGGCTACTGTTTGGGTGACGGTGGACAGACATTGCACAGAGAATTGCATATATATTATACAGTTGGCGTGAAAGCTATTGATTGAATGCACAAAAACATGCAAGCAGCACAATATTGTATGATCCTACTAGTCGTTGCATTGGAGGAGCTAGCTGTAGGATTACCACCAGTTCTGGTGTAGTTACTGATACTATGTTTGCTGGGAACCAGCTCCTCGTGTTGCTCACGTTCCGATATCATCCGATGCGCACCTCCATCCTTTCATCCGTACCAATACAACAGAGTTGATCCAAAGACTATGGTTTAGGCAGTCAGGGACATGATGGCATTCACCAAATCACCTTCGTTGTCTTGGAGAGCCTTGACAGCACGGGCACGGGAACATCCGGCCTGGCTCACAACAAGTTCAATGTCCTTGGCATCGACGCCACTCTCATCGACGACTTCCTCCACTTGAGGAGTATCGCTTTCATCCTTCTTTTCTTCCACAACGGGCGTTGCCAACTGTTTGGCCGCCTGTGCCTGTTGGTCCCGCAAGCCAGGGAATCCACTTCCTTGACGAGCCTCACCAAAGACAACATAGGATCCATTCTTTTCAAATACATCAGGTTGGTTAATGGTGAAGAAACCTTGATTGTTGCGCATCTTGAGTGTCACTCGAGCAATACCACTAACGGCCTTGAGACCCATTCGTTCCATGATTTTGCGAGCCTTCTTTTCGTTGCGGTTGGGAACGTGGGGCATGTCAGCAGGCATGTTGACAGGAGGCATGGTGGTGGCAGGAGTCTCAGCATCCTCTTGCAACTGAGGAATATCCTCTGACTCGTCCACCTCTTCCACAGCCACTGGTTGTTGATCTACGGCCTCGGTCGCCTCGGCCAAGCCTTCCTTGGGTTGCTCCTCGGTGGCAGCATCCCCCGACACATCGGTGGGCTCGTCTTTTGCAGGTGCAGCGTTGGTGGTGACCGAAGTCTTTGAAGTCGAAGCAGATTGCAATTTGGCTTCATTGAAACTCTGCAAGTTCTGGGCTGCTTGTTTCTTTTGTTCCAAATCTTCTTTCTTCTTGTTGATTTGCTGTACTTTAAAGTCAAGATCCTGATCGACAGCCTTGGTGCCTGCCTTGTTGATCCGATCAGCATCACGTTGCTTTTGTTGATCTTCCTTCTTTCGGGCAATTTGCTGAACCTTGAAATCAAGATCCTTGTCAACAGCCTTGGAACCAGCCTTTAGGTTCTCGACGGCATCTTTGGAGTAAGCAGCGGAACGAGTCTTACTCTTGGACTCCCTGAGAGCCGATTCCTCCTGTTCTGGAGTACTGAGACCAGCTGCAGTTTGCAACTTGGAAGCGTGGTTCTTTGTCAACGATTGAGCTCGGAGAGCAGCGAGTTCATCGGTAACACTTGGCATGGCGGTGTGGGAAAGAGGATATAGCAACAAGGGAAAACGTCGAGCCAAGTATCATTTGTGGTGCCCGCATTGTCCTGGACCTTTCTCATTCAAACGGACGGTGGCGAGGGTACGTATGAATACTGGCGATTGAAGGTATGCATAATGACTACTAGTATAATGCAACAATATACCTATAGATGCTGGCTGGCAATTTGTCCACTGCATAGTACAAAAATAAATGATATTCGAAGTACTAGCTAGTAGAAGACTAAAGTAGCCATTCAGCAGCAAGAACATGGACATTCTTCACAGTGATACGGTTTTTAACAGGCTGCTTGTTCTTTTCAATGTTGCTCCTCTTCTCTTCTTGTTACCAGGACAAGAAGAAGAACTACTACTAGTAGTAGTAGTAGTAGTACTGGCATTAGAATTTAGGAGCAGGCAGAGTTGCAAGTGGCGACTCCACGGGCAGCCAAGACACGGGTCTTGAATTCCTCAACGCAGATGATATCTCCAGAAGTGGAGTTAACCATCTCGTATCCGGAAATAGTTCGGGACCTGCGGTGGTGGGTCACAGTCTCAGTGCAGGCACACTCACTGCACAACTCAGGGCAGTCACCTCCGCAGCATCCACACTCATCGGTGGAAAGAGTCTTGTTGACAGGAACACACATGGCAGTCTCGACAGCAGTGGTGGAGCTATCATGATGGCAAGTGGTGTTGCGGCAGACAAAAGCTCCTGATTCAACACCATCAGCATCACTCTTGAGTTGGCAAGTAACAATGTCCGAATCGGCATCGCAAACATCCGAGATGGTGGTGAAGGTCAAAGAGTCAAAGTAGCTGCTCTTTTGCTTCTTGCCACCACCGTGTCCACCACGGCCTCGTCGGCCACCTCCACGACCGCCTCCTCCTCTTCCGCGAGCTTCCGAGTTGGCAGCAAGAAGAGCGAGAACCAAAACCAAAATGGTAACAAGGGACTTGATAGAAATCATTATTTTCTTACTTCTTGTCAACGGTGGCAACCTACGTTTTGTGTCCAACAAGAGATGGGGTGGAGAAAAAGAGTTGATCAATGTCGTGGACGGTGAATTGGGGTTCTATTTCACCCGTAGTACTAGAGGTATGAAATCCGTAAGTAGAGCGACAATACCTATAGTAGATCGTTTTGGCACGATCCCAAAAAGGCACATGGTGGTGCATGATGCCGTCGTAGTTGGTCAGCCCCAGATGGGATCTCTGTCATAATTGAAGGAATATGACCGTTATTCACCCGCTGCGCCCTTCTTGTCGTAATTTCAACGAGGAAAGTTCCGCGAAGGGAAGTGTGATTTGGTACCACGCCGCGATGCAAATGTTGGGCGTCGAGCGCCTTTTGGACCCATCCAGTCAANTTGAAGGAATATGACCGTTATTCACCCGCTGCGCCCTTCTTGTCGTAATTTCAACGAGGAAAGTTCCGCGAAGGGAAGTGTGATTTGGTATTTAGAGAGATCCACGCCGCGATGCAAATGTTGGGCGTCGAGCGCCTTTTGGACCCATCCAGTCAACTGGACATTCGAGTTCTCGGATGATGGAGGATGGATGATGGAGGATACGTACAACGAGTTCCAGGTACTTCTTGATGGATCTGATGGGGTGGTGAAGAGAAAGTGTCATGGAGGAATGGTCATTATTTCTCCGCAATCCGAAGAAGTCCTCCCTCCGCTCCTGGTGGCGCCCTGTGACGACCACAAGAAACACTGGAATGGAGAGCATCGATTTTCTTGTTGTCATTGATGCCACCACCACTGCACCACTGCCATGCAACCCGTGATTTACGGCGATAGACAGGTGCACCTAAAAGTGCTCTACGAGTACTACTGCGCATATTGCATGGGTCCCCCTGGTGTCGGTCCTCGGAGGTGCTTCTTCGCAGCAAGCAAACTACCGGTAGGTACTAGGTAGTAGTGCTCTAGCTAGTAATAGGACGAGGACAAGTGAAACAACATCAACATTGTCCTCTTTCATATTTTGCTGCCAATCGCGATACACAATGTTCCTCCCTTTAGTAGTAATGACACTATATGGAAGCAAAGACCATCTCTCGAAGTTTAGAGGAACAAACCTTTGGTGCCATGTGGTGCACGAAAACGGGAGGGAGGATACAATAAGGACAAGATCACCCCGTCCCCCTTGATATCACCGTACACTGAAGATTGTCCTACAGATAGTGTACTCGTACTACCTTTCAAGGACAGAATGATACTGCCTGCCGTATCAATTGACACGTCGCTACTGGGATACTACAGCTTCCTACTATGAAAAGAACGATCCACGAAGGCTACTGGTGGCACTTCAACTCCACCAGCCAATGCCGTATTTGTCGCAGCTACTACTAAGCTATTTGTTGAAAGAGGTATAGATGTTTGGTTGGAAGCAGACAATCTAAATCCCACAATTGAAAACGTGATGTCTATTCAGAAGAATGAGTCTGTAGAACTAATATGAGTTTATAATTTGCGAACAACTAAGATTTACAAGAAATTCTACTGGGAGGGAAGATGATTACTAGTATTTCTTATTTCACATAATTTGTTTGTACCACTCGTGCTAGTCTAAGTTAAATAGGAATAAGAGATACTAGTAGTATGTATGAAACGCAATATATGACATGTCTCTCCCTACCATCGACAAAGACCTGCGCCATCCACCAGTTCCAATGGTCACATCCTCCAACTCACTCAACAACATGTGCAATGGCCCGAAGTGCACACTTCTTGTTGTTGTGCTCTCTACTGTTGCTCTGTCAAGCGTGCAGAGGTCTCTTTGTCAGTTTCGGTAGTTTGAGCAGAGGCTTTCACAGGAATGTAGAGTTGAGTTCGTCGCAGGACGATGAAGCTGTGCCTACCTTTAGTGAACTTGGCTTGAGTCCTCCTATTCTTGCTGCCATTGATGCCCATCCTGGCTGGGACGAACCCACGCCCGTACAACAGGTTGCTATCCCTAGATTACTTAAACTATCTTCCAAAATGAGACATGAGACTGATGCCGTCACTGCCTCCAGTAGTGATGACACACTCTCTACCCCAGACAACAGCACCCACGTTGATGCAGTCTGGTGCGAGGCTCCTACTGGTTCAGGAAAGACCATTGCGTATGCCTTGCCTCTTCTTCAGAATCTCAAATACAACAGGGATCCACAGCAAGGAGGCTGTGTTGCCGCCCTTATTCTATGTCCTACCAGAGAGTTGGTGCTGCAAGTCAGTTCAGTTATTGAGAATTTGGCCAAGCGAGTTGGCACCAAACGCAAAAAGAATGTCCTTGCTCTCTATGGAGGGATCCCTTTGCAATCTCAAATTTCCACCCTTGCAGATATCATCCATTACGGCTACTTCTTGGATGTGATGGTTGCTACACCAGGGCGGCTGGTCGATGTCCTCATGTACTATAATATGCCCAATGCAACCATGAGTCCCCAAGGGGATGCCGTACACCGGAGAGTGGTCGAGGCGTTGGACAAAAAGAACAAATACGAATCTTCACTTGGGTACAGAGAAGTTAATGATCTTCATTTACCGTCCATGGGTGACGCTGGCAGGGGGTCACTCGTCAATCTGCTTGGGAACTTGCAGTTTCTGGTTTTGGATGAAGCAGATAGGCTCCTGGGTACTGCCTTTGAAGAAAACATCAATACAGTCTTGAACCTTCTACCCAAACAAGTTCCCACTTGGATGTTCTCGGCTACCTTTCCCAAGGCAATTGAACCGAGACTTGACCATTTGTTGACTCGAATTGGTGCCAGTGCCCCCATTCGCATTGCCTGTGCCAACTCTGACCGCGTGGTTGATGAAACCGTGAGTTCTTCCTTGCAAAGAAAGCTGCAACGAAGTACAACCACGTCATCCGCCAGCACGGTGCAAAAAGTTGGTCCTGCGTCGACTATTCAGTTGCGTGCCATTAGATTGCGCAAAGAAGATCGTACCACAGCACTCCGGCGATTGTTGGATGAGAATCCAGAATGGGATCGTGTTTTGGTATTTGTGGGAACCCGATATTCCACAGGTCATGTTGCTGCAAAGCTTCGGCAAGCTGGGATCAAGGCCAATGAACTACATGGAAAGTTAACAATGGATCGACGACTTCGAAACTTGAGGCAGCTGAAACAAGGCCGAGCTCGAGTCCTTTTGGCGACAGATGTTGCTGGGAGGGGTATTGACATTACTGGACTCTCTGCGGTTGTGAACTATGACTTGCCTCGATCATCGGTTGATTTTGTGCATCGGATTGGGCGTACAGGTCGGGCAGGTCGTCATGGTACTGCTGTATCATTCGTCACGGCGGATACCGAGTCACAATTCAATCTTATCGAGAAAAGACACTTGATTCAACCCATTGCTCGCGAAGTCCTTCCTGGCCTTGAGCCCAACGAGGACAAGTGGAAACAGGTGGTGGAAGCCTCCCGTGTGTCTGCCGTGGGGACTGTACACTCGAGTCAGGGTCTCGCTCACGACAGAATGTTTGGAGGCATCAAAGGACACCGCAAGAGCAAAAAGGACAAGTTGCGAGAAAAGGCGTTGGAGGAGGCAAAACGAAATACTGCATTTACAGATGACGACGACGACGACGATGATGATGATGATGATGATGATGGCATCGACGATATGGTGTAACAATGAGGGAATGATATTGTTATCTCGGTAGCTTTTTTTAAACCAGAAATAGTACTGCCATCGTTGCCTTCATGGTTTCGTAGATTATAGATTAGGCCACTGCGGCCACTGAATGCCTCACTAATTGACTCAGTCGAATGCACCACTGGCAAGGGCGATGAAAATTACGCCACAAAATAATACGACATGGGTTTGGGGACGATGTTGTCTCTGCGGCATTTGATGCTCAATCTGTTATTACTTGGAAGTTGTTTTTGTACACAAATCCCTGATGGAATTGACGCTTTGAGTGGATCAGTACTGAAAGTGTACGAGACAGAGCAATGGGACATTCAGAGCAATTCTTGGAAAGCCACATCGGAAGTTCCACGTTGGTCCAATGAACTAGGGGAGAGTTCATTGTCACCAAGTGAAGTCCTTCCGCCTCCTGGGTTTGATTTCGGAAGTGATTGGAAAATTGTGCTGGAGGGGAGTGATGCGATGGGTTGGGAATATACATTTCGATATTTACAACCTCCAGTCAGACGGAGAGTCTGGCTTCGAGGATTGCATCCCATGTCTCCGCCTCTACCGCACACTTTGGTTGTTCCAGAGAAACTCGTTCCTAAAACCCCTAATCTATTCTCTCGCACTATCGAAAAAGTTCGAGACTCTTACAATTTCAAGGGGTATTATGTCAATTTCTACAAGTCTCTCGTTTCCTGGGAGAGTTTTGGATTCGGGGTTGGCTGTCCGCTTACCATGAATTTCGACCTTTGGGATCGAAATCCTGGTTTACCCAGTCTCTCTACAAGCTTGGGATTCTATTTCCCTTGGACAGTGGCTGCCTTTCTATCCACCAGTGTCCATTTTGCTTGGGTTCGGTGGGTTGTGAAAATGTCGGTTGTAATCCTACCATACTTTTTGACTCGACTGGCCTATCGATACGTCGTTCCAACTGTCTGGGTTTTGTCTGCATCTCTCCTTCTCCCACTTGGTATGAAAATCCCTCCAATACCGGAAGAACCTATTCTAAAGCTTCCGAAACCTTACTACAACTCAGAGATTTCAGAGCGCATGGGGTGCTCCTTCTCTTACCGATGGTCGCTGGAATATGGATTTGAAAAGCGGTTCAACTACTGGCATTCCTATCGGCCTACGTTTTCCATTTATCGCAAGTTCTTGGGCATGAACAATCCCATTGATTGGTGGCAACAACACTTTGGGTCGTTTGGATTGAGCACTGGGTACCCTTTACCTCGGCCTCCGCATTACTCGTGCTCGTTGAACCTTGGACTGAGCGGACTCTACTTTCAATCAAGCCCTCCACCGGCGAGTAGAGAAGTCGTCATACAACAACACGAAGAGAATAATATTCTCACTCCAACAACATCGTGAACCTAGGTGTAGTTTCCAGTGACATGGTCATGCCATGGAACCGGGCGAAGAATGCAACCATTGCGCCTGGTATTGGAAAGTAGTCTCACTATCGGTATGTGATGGAATTGAAACGCCCCAAGCCAGCAAAATTTCTCACGTATCAACCATTTTTCTCAGAAAAGGCTGGGGATCAGTGCGGCCCGTGCGAGCTTTCCCTTAGACTGCTCTTGATACCATTGCTTATTGTTGAGGGCAGAAATAGATAGGTTGGTAGCTACCCATATGAATAGGAACCAATGACGATTATATGATCCTCGCTCCAGTACATAGTACATGGGTTCTCCAACCCAATTGGTAACAAGAAATCCTGGTGCCTTTGGTTGTGTGGTCCTCTGTAGTTCCAACAGCATTGCCCAAGACAAGTACAACAAGATCTCTGCCAAATAGTGAGGGCACAAAATCCATCGAAACCAACGCTCTGAAGGAGGCATTGAATATGCAGAAGTAGTACTAACACCCGGTCGGTTTTCCTTGCGCATGCGGGCCAGAATGCTATGATGGCAATGTTGTTCAAATTGCATCCAAAGATGAAAAATGACGAGAAGAAGCATCTTGACTGTCAGTAAATCAAGCTTTGCTGTCGGAGGCCGATCCGCAAAGACCAATGGCAACACACCATAGTGACCTACTCCCAAGAGGTATCCAGCCAAATACATGGTACTGGATGGACCGAAGTTGTGCACAAAACAACACTCATACGTCCGTCGAAGCAAGTGAATCAGCAAGAGTATGGCAGGCATAGAATGCACCAAATCTACTCCAATTGCCAATGAGAAAAGGCCAAATAGATAGAAATGTAAAAAGTACTTCTTGGGAACGGCAATGGACCACCATCGCCGAGATTTCTGAAATGTTTTTCCATGCGAAGACAAAGTGTTCAGGCTAGGAAACACTTTTGAGAAAACAGCTACAATGGCCAATGTCACATAAGAAGGAGCCAAACAAAGAATCAATACATGCTGACATTCTTGGAGAAAGACGAGGACAGAAGGGTGGATATCGAGGTGCGTCATTCTCAGTTTTGGATGTTTGGGATGGTTGGTTGCCTTTGTTACTACTTGTACTTGTACTACTATACGATACTAGTAGTCAATAGGTATCATGGGTGTGGTGTATACATCAGAGCATGGTTTGTTGATGCGTATGTTGTGTAATATAATATGCCCTGGGTGTCACAAGATGCCGGTGGACGGTGAATCTCGTGACGGAATCTTCCCTCTTACCAACGAATTTCCAGCACTTTCCTGAGGATCACACAAGAAGGCCATTCTCTCATGTGACCGACCGACAACCAGGAAAGGGCTAGCAACACATCTAAAGTTGCAAGGAAGATGGACCAGACCACAGTACTTTTAGCCTTGGCGAGGTTCACCTCGGCCATTGCTCGTCTTTGTCTCGGACCACTTCTTCCTATGTTGAGTGTCGCTCTAGAATTTGAGGAATCGGCCAAACCTGCTTTGCTTTCTGCCTATAACTCTGGGTACATTTTGACGCAAATAGGAGGGGGGGTTCTGGCGGACAAGTATGGGTTTTCAGTCATTATTAGTGGTGCCGTTGGATTGTCCGCTGTTGTTTTATTTTACGTTGCCACCATGGCCACGACCGTATCGGAATGGACTCGGGCTTTCTTTCTTATGGGAACTATTGCCGGCCCATTGTTTCCTGCTGGATCCTCCGCTATTTCTGCCAATGTCAAGCCAGAATCTCGAGCTGCATCCGCTGCCATTGTTGATGCTGCAGCTTCTGCTGGCACGTGTGTGGCAGCCATGGCACCCATGATTGCTTCTACGTTTGGATGGAGATTTGTGTATCACATGGCAGCGTCAGGACTTGCCTTGGTGGCAGTGGCTGTTTGGGTAACCTTTCCTACCAAACCATCCATACAAGCCCAGAAAACAAACTCGCACAAAGGGTTGCCAGATACCCCACACGAGAAGATTGCTACCCCGGATAGAGCCACGTGTCAAAACTATTCCGAACCGAAACCGCCTAGGCAGGGTTCCATGGTCGTTCTGCTACAGCCTGCGCTTGTTGCCACGTATTTTTGTCATTCCATTGACAACATTTCCAAATACACAATCAATGCATATGCTGCCACCATGCTGGTGTCCAAACATCAGAGTTCACCGGTGTGGGTGGGCGTCATCCTCGGTTCACAAGAAGCCGTCGGTGTGTGCTCCAAAGTTCTTGTAGGGACAATACTCTCCTCTGTCGCTCCTACCTTCTACAATCGAGGTCGGGCGTCTGCCATTGGATTCTTTGTACAAGGAATTTTTTTGTGTGCCACATTTTTCAGCTCCACTGACGTGTACGCAGGAGCATGTCTGATCTTGGCAGCCTTGGCTGTGGGCTCACATTCCATTGGCTTCCGACCTGTGTATGTCGAAGCTTCTCCCGATCATGCAGGATCGGTGAGTGGTGTGGGCAATACCGTTGCAAGCTTCGCATCTGTCATGGGACTCATGACGGTAGGCACTCTAGTGCAGAATGCGGGGGGTGACTGGGCCGTTGTAGCGTTGCTCTTGCTCGTCATCAACTTCATTGGATGTCTTGCAGCCTTGACAATAGCTTGCCTTGGGGGTGGACAACGGAAAGAATCCTAAGATTTTTTAGAAAGGTACATGTAGAGTACATGTAGATTGTCCCATCGTTGATAGAAATGGTGTATGTCTTTGCAGTCGCATATAGATCATGCGTATGTACGATACTGTGAACATACTGGCCGAAATATTAACGCTCTTAACGCCATACTTGCTGTTCCTTCATACTGAGAATCCATGTGATTGGAGAAGGCTGCGCCGGCGAATATCAGAATTATACGAGCATGCAGGACACATTCTGTCGCGCTCACATGAACGTTTGCAGCTGGTCACATTCCTCAGTTCTCTTGCGTATTGTCACTCAACCATCCATCAACACGGAGTACTCGTACCGTGAAAAGTGACAATGAGGTATCTTCAGGTAGCCATTCTTCCACTGGCTATTGCCTATGGAGTCCATGATCACAACGAAAATCAACAGCAGTCTCGTGAAGTGAAGGCAACGAAGTCGAATGTCGGACTTGCTCCGATGTCTGAAATGATTGGAAAGGCGCGAGAATTGCTTGATTTCACTGACTCTGACTTTTGGGAAGCATTCTGGGAATCTCAAACCAGCATGAAGGGTACTTCACCTACTCAACCTCCTATTGAACCTCCAACTCCTGTTCCAACTCCCTCTCCCACTCAAGTCCCCACGACGACCTCTCCACCAACAGCTGATACATCTGAACCATCATTGAGGACAGAAACTCCAACTCAATCGTTTCAACCTACTGCCCAGCCTAGTGGAAACCCAACATTGCCACCTACACCAGCCCCTACGGGAATCCCCACTCCTGAAGGACCAACGAATGTTCCAACCTTGGCTCCATCGCCATCGCCTACTCCGTCTCCCACAGCCGTTCCCTCCGTTCAACCTACCACTACCTCATCAGAGGCACCTTCAACTTCGCCTTCGGCAGAGTCTAGCGAAACTCCGACGGCATCACCCACACCAGCTCCCACAGGAATCCCAACTCCTGAAGGACCAACGAACGCTCCAACCTCAACTCCCTCGGTTCAACCAACTAGAGAGCCAACTTCACTCCCCGTGCCATCGGATGTACCCACCGGATCTCCCTCGTCAAGTCCAACGAGACAGGATTCAGGCCAGCCCACAAGTATTCCTTCTGGAGCACCTACGAAGGGCCCCTCAAACAGCCCTACCATTAGTCCCACCTCTACGCCGTCCCAAGTTCCTTCTGGTATTCCGACATCCAGCCCTACGACGACACCATCGTCTGTACCTACCGGATCTCCTTCCTCTAGTCCAACTAGGGCGAATACAGGCGAGCCCACAAAGATTCCCTCTGGAGCACCTACAACGGGCCCCTCAAGCAGCCCTTCCACTAAACCCACCTCAACGCCGTCCCATGTTCCTTCTAGTATTCCGACATCCAGCCCTACGACGACACCATCATCTGTACCTACCGGATCTCCTTCCTCTAGTCCAACAAGGACGAATACAGGCGAGCCCACGAACAAACCTTCTGGGATACCAACCTCCCGCCCTTCCACAAGACCTACAAGTCTACCCAGCTTTACACCTTCGCATGTACCCTCTCACAGCCCGTCCAGTCCTACAGACACACCCTCGTTAGTACCCACTAACAATCCTTCCTCTACACCAACTACAACTGATTCAGGCATGCCCACTAGCGTACCATCTGGAATACCGACTTCAAGTCCCTCCAAGGGGCCTACGGATCAACCCAGTGCCACACCTTCAGGAGCACCGTCCCCATCTCCAACATCAACGCCCAGTACCACCCCTACGCAAGCCCCAACCACGAAACCTTCCTTCGCTCCTTCCATTGTTCCAAGTGTAAGCCCAACAGAGAGGCCTTCAGTTGCCCCAACAAGGAGTCCATCCCGAGGTCCCTCTAGTGAGCCCAGTAAAAACCCGTCAAGCAGTCAAACTTCAACGCCATCCCACCTACCAACTGATGTGCCCTCGCCGTTCCCCTCATCTTCTCCTTCGTATGGACCATCCAAAATCCCAACCAGCTCTCCGTCAAATAGGCCGACATCGCACCCATCAAAGAACCCAACTCCGCAGCCCAGCAGGGGTCCTTCTGGTACCCCCTCGTCGTCACCAAGTGCAGTTCCCACAGAAAGTGTACAGGAAAGACTACTACCTTACGTTCTGAATGGTGGAACCGAATTCAATGATCCAGAAAGCTACCAATCGCAGGCTCTGTCGCGTACTGAAGCGCAAGAGGGAGTTCACAGCTTCACGGATGCGAAGTTGGTCCAGTACTATGCTCTTTACTGTATATACAATGCCACCAATATGGTTCCCAACGTCATTACTGCTGCCGATTCGCGGTTTGATGCGTTGTCATTCTTCCCTGGCTGGATCACAACATCAGGGTGGGAGTCAACGAATTTGGACCCTTGCAATGGATGGTATGGTATCGTTTGCGAGAATGATATGGTCACCGAGATCAATCTCTTCAGTAATCTTCTCACAGGTGCATGGCCAGCAGAGATAATGCTTCTATCTTCTGATGGTCTTTACGCCACGGGGGCAGGATCTCTCGTGAAAATTGATCTGTATGACAATGAATTCCTGTTCAACAACTACGACAACTCTTGGATGACAGAACTCGGTTCTGCAATGGGTAAGCAGGTTTCAGAATATGTTTCCTTCTCAGCTAGTTTCCGATGCTCTCTAACTCTTGCTCCACGTAGAATTCCTTTTCTTCAAACAGACTTCTTTTGCGGGAAGCTTGGCTCCACTTCCTCAAAATCTATACGAGTTTGATTGCTCTTTCACGTTGCTTGACGGAGGACTACAGAGTGAAAATTTCCAAGGTCTTGATGCTCTAAACTGGGCAGTTTTCGACGGCAATGCTTTCAATTCATCAGTACCTTCTGTGTTCAGTACTCTCCCTCAATTGGAATACCTCTATATCGCAGACTGCTTTATCACCGGGGATTTGTCCTACATGATTGGGATGCCCAAGATTATTGAGCATTGGATTGACCAAAACCCAGATTTGGGGGGCACTTTACCTACTGAGCTTGGTACCCTGTCAGCCTTGAAATCTATCTCGGTTTCTCAGTCATCGTTAACCGGGAAACTCCCTTCAGAGCTTGCCAATTTGAACTCTATGATACAGATGTGGTTTTATTCAAACAGTTTGACAGGTCAAGTGCCTTCTCAGCTCGGTACTCTGAGCGTGATGAAGACACTCGAAGTTGAAGGTAATCTCCTTACGGGGAGTATGCCTTCAGAAATATGTAGTTTGAGAGCATTTCCTGGACAACTGGAAACGCTTGGTGCCGATTGTTTGAGTGTTACAGTAAGTGTTGATAACTGTTGCGCGCGAGGTGATTGCCTTGCTAACCCCTGCCGTCTACGCATATGTTCTAACCACCCCTACCTTCAAAGTGTGCTACTTCATGCTGCTCGTGCTGTTCAGTTGCAGAGTGCAACCCTTGATGCTACTCGTCAGTGTGAATGATAAACTCCAAAAGTTTTACTGTGTTCTATTGAAATGTAAATTCGAATCTAAATTGTGTCCCCTGAATGATAAACTGTGATGATGTTAGGCAATGGTGGTGAAGTAGTTGTTCTTGCTCGCTTCGCGATTGGGGCCAAGGTAGGTCTTGTACAATCAGACTTTTCAAGAAGCTTCAGCTTCATGTCAAGTCGATGCACCGTGCCCTTGGAAAGCTTCAAACCACTCCAACTGAAGTTGCGCTTTTCTGGAATGGAATTAAACTGGGCAACGGTTAGCGTTCTCTTTCTGCCCCCTCTGTAGCCATGGCCTTCGTTTTCATGGTCAGAGAAAGAGGTAGAAGTAGGGATGGGCGTCACGATGTTGGGGACTTTAGTCTCAGGCTGAGGAGAACTACAATTGTTAGAGTTTCCCCCATATTGCAAAGGGAAAGTGACTTCGTCCTCGGCGGTGATGGCAGAGGAACAACTGAAACCTGTGGAAAGGGCATCATCTTGGGGAAGTCCAAAAAAGCCGTCTTCGAACCAAGTTTCATTTTCCTCTATAGGGAAGTCATCGCTTGACGGTTGAGGTGCAAATTGCGCGTACATTTTGACAAGTAGTTGTATGGGTTGCTCGGGAATTGTGGGATGTTGTTGATGAGGCAGGAAAGGCGAAGTGATCTCCGGAACTTTCATGGCGAAGAACATGGGGATTCGCCTACGTACTAGCTAGGAAAACGAGAACATCGAGTTATTATTTGTTATTCGTTGAGCAGCATGTTGAATGACTTCGAAGTACACTACTAGAACACGTTAGTACATACTAGTAGGGGAAATGGGTTCTCGAAATTGCTTCGAACTTTTGTACGCGGGTAACACACGCAGTCGCTAGAGCACTGGGAAGAAAATCACCGGTGCCAGTTAGTCTGTAGAAGTACCTAGCCTAGACGAGGAACTACCGTAGAGGATAGTAAGACCTTTTCAAGGATTCGAAGTTGTTGTGACAAAGTATCCTGCCGTCAATCTTACTCATCCCGTATTTGTGCTTCCCGTTGAGATGGCGTTCTTGACAAATACATAGAGACCAAGCTGCTGAATAGCTTGGGTGTTGCAAATAATTGGTGGAGACCAGGTAATATTGATGCCCAAAAGGGATCTCCTCTTTCCGCCACTACTACTACCGGTACACTACCTGGTATTGCTTTTGTTTTTAGCAGGGTCGTTCGAATTGATCTTGTTGTGGGCGAAATGTCAAAGCATTGAACCTGGATAGCATTCTTAATAATAACAATCTTGACACAATTCCAATCCCGAAGGATCGCCTTCTGTTGCACTTATCATGTCATCCTTCCGAAGAACAAGGGGCGAAACACACTTGGAACGAGTTTGGTGTGTTATTGTCATATTGTTGGATGCTAACAATGCTCCGTTGTGCGCTCTAGCGCCAGCAAAGAAGGGAGTTGTTTTGCATGCTCGACCTACATTTTCCACATTCATCACCACAACAACAAGGTTGCTGTAGAAAGCTGATCGGAGACAAAAGAGGCTGGGGCCTATATTACCTATCCAACCCCCCTGAAAACTGACAGTATTCATGACACCTCTTCCGACGTGTGTGGTCCAAGATTGTTCCACCATCGGGATAGAGGACGTTGATACTGCCACCTTAGGATAGAACGACCTGGGAAAAAGTGTCTTAGTTTGGCTTAAACTATATTTTATGATGAATGTGCAGCTGTGCTCATCGGTCGACTTCTGGTCCAAACACGCCAGAAACGGATGTTGTAATGTATCCTTGCTTGGACACTCCAGAATCCAATGGTAGTTCTAAACTGAGATACGTCAACCAAATTCCTTTTCCGTGTTGATGTCGAACGGCAATGGATGGATGGAATAACAATCTCACTCATTCGGCGGACAATCCCCAAAAGAGAAGGCGAAGGCGCTCCACGTTCTCCCTGGACATGAAATTCAAGAGAATTGGGGACTGTGTAGATACACTAGAATGGGATATGTCGGTACGTTGCTATCACGGATACCATAAGGTTACTCGTGGTAGAGCGCGTTTGAAAAGCAATACTAATTTAGCTTGTGCGAAAGGTTCTGGTTCCTGTTGATTGCATTCTGAAACGGAGATCGTCAGCGGGGCGCATCTGTTCAAGCCTATTGGGCACCACGAATGGAAAATAGTATGAAATGGTGTTGTATACAAAGTGTACATGGGCAGACGGTATAGATCATGACATGAAGAGTTGGTAGGTATAGACCAGCAGAAGACCGATGAGGAGCCACGTTTGCCATTGCTTCATGCCCGCCTTTGGGTTGTGAAGGAGAATGAAAGGCCAAGGACAAGACGAAGGGACAGATTGCACTCGTTGAGTTGCTGCTTTATTCTTCTTTTCGGCAATGAAGGGACATTGGGCCTCATCCGCAGGACTACCTGTGAAGTCCTGGGAGGCAACACTGGATCGAAGGACTTTGTGGTAGACTTCGTGCAAGGGTCGAACAGAGGAGCCAGGCACTCCTCCTGCAACATCGAGTTCTTCAAAGAGCCGGACATTGAGAAAGAAGGCAATGTTGGCCTCTTGCACGATTTCGGCAATAGCATCAGAGGACAAGTCCAATGAGTTTAGGCAATTTCGATACTTGTCCTTGAAGAGCTTGTAGGACTTGACATGATCAAATTCATAAAAAGCCAAACCAGGATCCTCCACAGATAGATTCAGGGCACGGCGCGCCACTCTTCCCAAGATTTTGCCTCCACTGAGGTCCCCCAAGTATCGAGTATAGGCATGGGCGAGCAACAATAGCGGCTTGTTGGCAGCGAGGTATTGAATTCGATCAAGGTAATCTTGGGCAGCAGGTGAAATGGGGGGACAATCCGAGGTGTGCCAAAACTCGACATCTTCGTGCAAGGCTTGAGAGCGGGACAGTTCATGGGGAAAGTGACAGGCAGCAAAGTGATCGGGAGCATGGTGATCGAGCGCTTGCTCCAAGCCACGATAGACATGGAACAACTGCGCCACAAGCAATCCATAGAGTTGACGGTCAATCTGTCCTCGAATAAAGTTCTTGACGAAATGAACCGACTCGGCAGCCTCGTGCGCCACAGAAGTCCCCTGCTTGAGGGCCTCGGAAAGACTAGGCCTGTGTCCTCCCTTACGTGGGTGAGTAGTAGCCGTAGAAGAGGCAGAGACGGAGGTGACAAGTAGTCTGGGAACAGCAAACTCTTCGGAACTGCTGTTGGCCGCGTCATCTTCCCACTCGCGGGCTTGCTTTCCCATGAAGGAAGCCAGAGAATAAGCTTCAAGAAAAGTATCAAAGGAAACATCTGGAGGCAATTCAGCCTTGACAGGACATTCCATGTCCAAAGGCACTGTCTCAACTGCCTTGTGTAGAAAGGTTAGTGTCTTGAGAAAGGCCCCATTCGTCTCTAGATGACTAGGAGGCATCTGCTTGAGTTTCTGTGAGACTTCCGCAGCAGCGAGTCCCTTGAATGGACACTCTTTGTTCGTAAAGGCGGGGCACGTTTGCCAGTCGTTGAGCAAGTCAGGCACGGACGAGGTGTCGCTCTCGTCTTCTTGCATGGCAACAGCAAAGGGGCAAGCAGAGGCTTCTTTCGCTCCTCCTTCTACTTCAGGATGATGAACCATTCTACCGTATCTAGTTCTAGGTATTGTTATTTGTCGGAGAGAAAAAGAATGACACCCTCCTCCACGTTTTTGTTCTGTCGACGCTGTTGCCACGCACGTCCGCCTGTCGCAAGTCCTCCACCGCGTGGTGGACTCAGTCCGCCTCCCTGCTGACGTTCGTAGAACTTCCGGAAGAGTGCGCAAGGCACGGGCTCCCCTGGTCTGTCGTTCTACCGTTCTGTCGTGCGACGGAGTTCCTACCTACCGGCAGATGTGTCGTGGTGGCTCTTCGGTAGCTTCTTTGCGAAAACAGAAACAGAAGGACGACGAAGGACCATCTTTTTTCTTCTTCTGCAGCGATTCCATCGAGAAGACAGAAAGTCCCTCACAGAATAAATCCACGCCACAACATTATGGCTGTGAANCAGATGTGTCGTGGTGGCTCTTCGGTAGCTTCTTTGCGAAAACAGAAACAGAAGGACGACGAAGGACCATCTTTTTTCTTCTTCTGCAGCGATTCCATCGAGAAGACAGAAAGTCCCTCACAGAATAAATCCACGCCACAACATTATGGCTGTGAACTCCACTGCAGTGTCGCCGCCTTGTTGCGTACCTGAATGATGCAAGCAAGAGAGGAGAGCACCTAATCTCTCTTCTCCCCTTCCATGAGTGAAGCGATCCCCTTACGAACACAACGGAAAGTACGAGTACCTACTACCTGGTACAGTACCGGTAGCATCCGAAAGCCGACATCCCATGCATTGGGCGGCATCGGCCATCGTGGTCGTGATGATTCTACCTTTTTGCATAGTAATACTAACGTTCTTAGTAGATGGTGTGCTCGTCGTCGTAGTAATGGCCTACCAGCAGTGCTGCAGTCGAACTGGAGGACATCTTCGGCGTTCTCCTTTCCTTGCTTTCTTTCCTTGCAAGTCGTGGTACCTCGTCTTGTACATGCCACCTTGGAACATGTCGACATCTCTGGAAACGGAGGATGCTACTATCACAGACAACAACGTGATGTAGCAAAAACTGTAGTAATAGCATTTTCAATTTTACAGTAGTATGAATACAGTGTAGGTTTCCCGGCCATCATGCCATTACGAAGAGAAGGATGGCGAGGGTGACTTATCGGGTGCAAAAGGCGTAGGTTCCAAGGACTCCATCAGAGGGAATTGGAATCCCTTGGGAGAAGTGTTGGCAATGTCACTGTTGTTGAAAGCAATGCGACCTGCTGTTGGCTCGGTTCTAGGGGAGGTTTGATGGCTTCCGCCCATGTTGCTCATCACTTGTGGGAATGCAGCAGTGCCAATCGTGCTTCCGATGGACGGTGACCCAGTTTGTGGTTGCTGCATGAAGTTTTGATCTTCAGAAAATCCCCATTGGTTGTTGCTTTCACTTTCGAAATCTCCCACCATCTGGTCTAACTCCAAGAACGGTTTTTTGTCTAGGAGCAGCGCATTCACCGACGAACTTCGAGGAAGTTGGGGGCGGGTTGACGTTGGGGACATGGGAACGTCGGTGTTCGATACGAAGTTGTTGCAATCAATCATGGTGCTTCCAAAAATGTTTCCCATTGAACTCTGGTTCGTATCAGGGTCAAGCCCAGCAATACCAAAAGCCCATTGGCTACTGCTCGTACTCATACTACTGTTGTTGTGTTGAGTCAGCATTTGAAACGACGATCGTTGAATCGTGGGAACCTGTTGTTGTAGATGGGTTGCTTGGAGATTCGGTGCCGAAGCAGAGCTCTTTGCTGTTGCTCGCGGTCGAATTCTCATGTCCAAACTCAAGTCCTTATCACCCCGTTGAAACTGTGGGTGTTGATAACTCCCTGCAAAACTTCCCCCGACGATTTTTTGAAAATTGTACAAATTCAACTAGAAGCAAACTTGTGAGCGCATAGAGTCATCTTGTTGAGTTCATGTGGAGTGTGGCGTTTATTTTCGTACCATTCGTTGAAAAGACCGAAACTGGGTTTGATTGAAATAGCGAGGCATGATTCTCTTGAGGAAGGCCTCGGGATCCCTGACTTGAAACGATTGACCATCAGGGTTCCAAGAAACAATGTGTTCATTCCCTTCCTTCACTGAATCTTCCAGCATTACATGCAATTTCCATGGGAAGTCTTTCTTTCTTTTACTCTTGTCTTTGTCGTCACTCTCGTGCGCCGACACGTTGCCATCCTCGCTTGTTTTGTCTTGCAAATTCATACTTGCGTTCTTTGTGTTGTCTGCTTTTTGCGGACTGAAATTGTTACTGCCATTTCCAAAAAGATCGTTCAAGTCCATGCTAAGACTAGACCAGGCAGATAATTCGATTGTGTAGTCAATCATCCAGAGGGTTGGAATGTGCGACCGATCCGTTTTTGTGAGCTCGGAAAGAGCGTCGCGATTTTGAACTTCGAGGAACACAGCGTATTCACAGCCTTCGCGGTGGTCGTCGGTGGTAATATTTTTCGCCGCTAATTGGAAGCTATCCATGTCCAGGTGCTTACTTGGCAAGAAAGATACATTGAGGTAGCGGTAAGCTTATTGGGCCTGAGAAGCTGTTCTTGAACTTTACATATTCCGTGGATATTCTTTATGTGCTGCCAGCGGTGGAAACCTCCGATGTGCGTGCACTTGACTTCGCAGCAGTGGGAAACTTTGTTATTATCAGCGAGCAGGGGAGTGAACTATCCATATACGGACGAAGACAAAATGTGCTGGGACGACATATTCGACGGGTTCTTGCAAGACTGCTACGATATTCAAGTACCCTGAACTGTGAAGGCACAGAACACTGACACAGACGTAGCACCACCTCCCTATGGAATGCCTGCTGACTCTTTTTCTCAAAAGCCCATGCCTATCATAAGTGGGAGCTAGCTTTCAAACTATGCAAATGGCAATGCCCAATGAGCTGGCGGCTACGCCAAGTAGTCCTCTACTGCAAGCGGTCCATCCATCAGATTTAATGATATACCGTTTACCGCGAGAAGCGCCATCACCAAGAAGAAAACTAGATCTTGCCCGCACCAGCAGGAGGGGATTTATCCAGTTACAGGGCACTATTCCGTCCTGCTGAGTGTGCGCAATTGAGAGAATTGTCTGCCTCCCGAAAATATCTGAAGAACGCTTTGAACAGCTCGAACCCAAGCGATACTTCCGAGAATGTGTGAGATGCGGCGAGGATAAAAAAGGTGAACAACACAGAAACTCTAATAAGGCTGAACACGTACAGTCAACGACTCCCATTTGCTCCCTGATTGAATGCATCGAGAGTTGAGGGCAACCAAGGTCCACCGTCCGAATTCCAGTCGCGGCACTGATGAGAGGTCCAATCGTTGAACCACACCCACAATCTTGCTTTACCATAAATTCTTGAAAATGTGGGAGCAATGCAAGGCGAGCAACCTCACGAATCAAGACAGATGAGACAGTGTTAGTAGCGTATCGTTGGTTGGTGTTTCTTTTGAGAACTATGCCGGCATTCAACTGAGGTTGATGGTTTCGCTCGTGTTTGCCTTCATAGTTGGGATGAAGCGCATGTGCTTGGTCGCTGCTGACTAGAAACGACTTGTCCACTGTCGATTGGCAAGAAGCGGAACCTCCCAAAGACTCACAGATGAACCTCACTGCATCTTGTAAAACTGGGCCTGCTGCACCGTAGCTGTCGACAGTAAGGCAAGAATTCAAACATTAGCAAACCGCTTCCCCTGTTCATATTCCGTATGTCTTTTACGTACGCACTGCAACTTCCTACTTCTTCATGATCATACAAAACAATCATGTTGACATCGGGGTCGTTGCTCAAAAAGTCTGCATCACAGGAACAACTTGCAATAGATCGGACAGCTAGGAAACAGCTCGCTAGATTGTCCAATCTAGACGAAAAGAGAAACTCAGAACGGGCACCTCCGAGGGAAGCTTTTTGTGTGTCAAACATGTGAAGCTCAAAGTCAACAATTTGCGACGGGTCGACGCCCATTTCCTTTGCAAGCAGATGGAGTAACAAGGGTTCTTGGTGTTCCCGCCATCCATCGTCTGTACCATTCAACGCGAGGCTAACAGCATCAGCCAAGATTGGACTGAGGTGGTCTTCTTTGTTGATTGAAAAGGAATTTCTTTCTTCGGCTGTCTGAAGATGGATGGCAAGGGTTGGGATCCGTAGAATTGGCCGATGAATCTTAACTAAGCGTTCCTCCATCCTGCCATCTGCTGTTCGACAAAATACCCTTCCTGACACTCCCAAATCCCGATCAAACCACGTGTGCCAAAGACCTCCTCCATAGCATTCAGCTCCAAGCTGGAGTGTCTTGGATTTGGAGGAGGATCGTTTGGAGCGAGGTTTAATCCTCAAATTGGGAGAGTCGGTGTGGCCCCCAATGATTTTGAATCCGCCATTGCCGGGTGAATACTTTCCACCTACCGCAAAAGCCACCAAAGTGGATCTATTTTTGGTGAAGTAGTATTTTCCTCCTGTTGCAAGACAGTTTGGTTAGGGCATCTGGATGTTGATGTTCGATGCAACAGCACTACCACCACATCATTCTTGCAGATTGCAGAATATGCAACCACGTCACATACCAGCTTTCAAAGACCCTTTCGCAGGATTGAAATCATGCAATGGCTGAAATCCTGCTTGTTCCAAGACATCAATGGATGACTGCACGGCATGAAAGGGATCTGGAGATTGGTCCAAGAATTCCATTGCTTGTTGGGCCAATGCATGTTGCTCATTCGTTGTTGCCCGCGACAGAAAGGGAGTCACTCCACCTACCAGTGGTACCGAGAGGCTAGTGGAACCAACTACTTGTAATAGAACTAGCAATACGATCACATTTCGATCCAGGATGAATCTTCGGAAGCCCATTGTGCCCTGCAAGTTCACACATTCATGAACGTTGGAGCACGTTCGCATCCCGAGGTTCTCATCATGTGCCCTGGACTAGGTCGACTCCGTGAAATGGGCAGATGTCCGTGCCGTGGGTCCTGGGCCGTCCATTTAGTGTCCCGGAACCAATCAAACTGAGCGAGGATTTTGGGAGCTTTTGGGCGTTCCCGAACCCTTTCGCGTAAAAATTAACTGTGCATCCGCCACGAATCAGTCGTAGCTAGAAGACAAGGTCGGAATCATCGTAGCGTTCACGTGGCGGCGTCGTACAAAATGTACGGTACACCTCGCATAGCGACTCACAAAATGGAACGCTTTTCAAGGTATCCCAGAAAAATGCGAAGCCTCAAGGTTCACATGGGAAATGAACGCCTACAGTCTACAGCAGTCTCGAAAAGACGACGACACAGTCTCATTCCAACGTTTTCCTCGGCACTTGGTCATTAAATTCACTTTCAGTGGACTTACAATACTACTAATACAATACAAACACAAAACTACACACAATGGAAGACTTTTATTACAGATGCGAAGATGGCAACCTCACTTGCGCAGAAGAGTGTGTTGGTCTTGATTCGTGTCAACAATGTGAATGCGCCATGGTTTCTACGGATGCTGGCGGGCCTTGGGGTGATGTCATGGATGTAAGAACTGCAACATTGTTGTTGTTGACGTTTTGATCTCGTGAAGACTTTTGGAACTTACCATTCCGCCTTGTTTATTCAATATTGATTGTTTCCTGCTAGGTGATTTTCTGTTTATTTCCCATTGTGTTCTTGATTGTTGTTACGGTCAAGAACAACCCGTATCCTACCACACTCAGTTTGCCCATGGCTGCTGGTTTCATGTTTTTGGTTCGGCTCATGTACCTGGGTTCGGATCCGCTCCTTACCAGTGCTTCGGTTGTACTTGGTCTTCATGAAGCCTTGACGCCACTCAGTATCATGGCGGGTGCCATTGTTCTCTTTGAGACTATGGATGCAACCTACTGCTTGCCTTATATGATGCGAGAAATGAAGGCTTTGACCGATGGTCACCCCGTTGCCGAGCTCATGTTGTACGTGATGTACTGTATATTTCCTTTTTTGTTCTCGGCTGTTCTCGCGTGTTCTGACATTCTGATGATATTGTAGGATTTTTTGCTTTGCCTACATGATTGAGGGAGCCAGTGGTTTTGGAACTCCTGTGGCCTTGTCGGCGCCCATGTTGGTGAGCTCTGGACATTCCAAACTCAAGTCCGTTGTTACGTTGCTCGTCATGAACACCTTTGCAACTGTTTGGGGAGCTGTTGGAACACCCATCTGGTTCGGATTTGGTGGTTTGATTGATGAGGATGACTATGTCACTGTTGCATACAAGGCTGGAATTTGTCTTGCCATTTCGGCATTTTTGTTGTTGCCTGTATTGCTTTGCATCATCTGTCCAGTCGATATGGTCAAGCAAAACATTCTCTTCGTCTATCTGAGTTTGACTACTTGTGTTGGTCCCTCTCTTGGATTGGCCTTTGCCAACTATGAATTCCCCTCTCTCATTGGAGGTATGATTGGATGTGCTGGAACTGCTACCCTGATCACCTACCGTGTGGGTTTGGCGAGTGCCGAGGGATTCGTTCCTGATGGTGACAACGAAGAAGGCGAGGACACTGAGGAGCCCCACAAGGACGAACCTGCCCTCGAAGCCGCAGAACCCCAACCAGATGATATCGAAACATCCGCTGAAACACCCGCAGATGCGGAGGCGGAAGAATGCTCTCCCCAAGAACCCACCAAGAAGTCCAGTGAGGATGCCGACGTTGAGGCTGTATTGGGACCAAGAAAGGAAGGAGGGGCAGAATACGCCAAGGAGTTTATCATGAGAACTTCCCCCATCTGGCTGGTTGTTGTCTTGCTTATTTTGACCCGAGTATCGCAAATCGGTATCAAGGAACAGCTGACTCGCAAGGAGCCAAACTTTGCCATTTTCTTGGGTACCTTTGGAACATTCCGCTTGTCAGCGAGTCTGGTCTTCCAAATGAATCATATTCTCAGCTACCCAGGATTGAACTGGAAGTTTGAACTCTTGTACCTACCATTCATGATGCCATTCGTCTTGGTATCGCTTGTGATCATGTTCCTTTACCGTCATTCATCCCGGAGATCACCACTCCAGATCTTCCAGACCGTTGCCGGTCGATTGCGAAATCCTGCCATTGCGTTGTTTGGAGCCCTTGTGTTGGTCCAACTACTGCTGAAATTGGATACCTCTGCTCCTGCCTACATTCTTGGAACTGTCCTGTCCGACTGGTTCAAGCAAGGTTTCATTGTAATTACACCCTTGCTAGGAGCTCTGGGATCATTCTTCTCTGGATCCACCACTGTTTCCAACTTGACGTTTGGAACCATTCAGAAGCTAGCTGCCGAGTCGATTGGTGTATCAACGACGTCGATGCTAGCCCTCCAAGCCGTTGGAGGAAGTGCCGGAAACGGTATTTGCCTGAACAACATCATCGCAGCCTGTGCGGTGGTTGGACTCAACATTGGTGAAGGAGCCATCCTGAAGCAAACGTTCAAGTTTGTTTTTGGAATCACCACCATTTCCACGATTGTCATGGTTGCGTTCTTTGCGCGCTTCTAACGGGGGTGAAAGGTTATGATGACTATGATGATGATGTTGTGGGACTAGCAACCATCTCAATAATGAATACTAATACAAATAGCATAACCACCTGAAGCATCGTTTTCCACCACCAGCAGTCCAATTTTGCCGGTAGTATGGTACCTACCCCTAAAAACATCAATAGTTATGATGGTAGTATTGCCTGGTTGAATAGTGGATTGGTGAGGCGGAGAAATAGATATTGTTGCTGTTTTTTTCAGATATTGATCCCATGTGTCGATGGGGTGGTTGCATTTGCGAAAGTTATTTCATTCCCATGGAATCATGTTCCTTCTCGAGAATTCACATTTTCATGTTGAAAATACCGGAAGTGTCAAGCTATGTACACACTGACTTCTACTACCGGTCGTAAATAATAATATCNTAGTTTCGGCGATGAGAGGAGGAGGAGGAGACCCATTATTGGTTGTTGGCAAGACCATCACGTCGGAGTACGTACCGGTATCATCATGTTGGTACTCCGCACAAAAGGATGGTGGTATGATGATAGGTATATTCGGGAAGCTTCCAATGTGTCGTCATGTTGGAACTGTGACCGTCGTGCCGGTAGATAGGAGCAGGTGGAGCGCTACCAAGGTCATACCCTCCACGTTGTAGTTGCACGACTGCTGCTCTCTACTGGTACCGGTAGTAGAGAGGGTCTACGAAATAATGCAAATGCCGCCAATGGAAAAAATGAATGGTACGACAGACAGGGGGTGTCACAAACCAAACTTCTCCCAATGAGATAATAGGACTGGAGAAGTACCTTTGCACGAGCCAATGGAAAAAGCGAAACGCGAACGAGAAAATATCACCGGGGCAACGAGAATCTATATGTAATTAATGGACTCGTAATGGAAAAAAGCGTGGTATCTTCTTGCAGATCGCCGTGTCGGATGTGCGGCAAGAAAATGAAGGAAATGCAGGGACTCAACAGAGCAAGTTCTTGTCCGAGGACCAATCTTCTCGCAGCTGAGAAATGGCCAGATGCTGGACTTCAGAGCTGTAGTGGGGCTCGGGGCAAGTAGTTGCTGGAGTGTGGTAAGTGTCGGGGGCAGGGGCGGGCGCCGCCTGCACAGGAGTGATGGAATGGGAAAGGAATGGATGACCAGACGGGGACAGGGACAGAGAGGGGACAGGTGGCACGGGGGTAGTAACATGAATAGGAGTGTAGTGATGTTGCACATAGCGCACTGGCGGCTGCGGCAGTTGCTGCTGCGGGTGGTGCGTCCAAGTACCAGTAGTGGAAGACATGGTAATGGTAGTCGGGGGGCGCACGTGCGAGAGCGGGGGAATGTTCACGGGTTGCTCTTCCACCAAGTCGTCGCCAATGAGGTCGATGTGTTCAAAATTATCAAAGTCTACACTGAAGGAGTCTTGAGGAGAAGAGGGCACGGAAATGACGTGGGGCTGGCCATGGGCATGTTCGATCTCGCTTCCAGGAGCGCCCAACACTAGGACGGGGCTCTGACTGGGGGAGACTTGGTGGCTCTTGGGGGGCGTGAGTGCAGTTGCAGTGGTCACAGACGCGGTGGAGGAAGTCACCGAGCCCGTGGAAGTCTGCTTGCGCTTCTGCTGGTTCAGCAGATCTCGAATGGCGTGGCCCGTCTTATCACGAGACAACGCGGGAGACATGCGGTACCATCGGCCCAGCTTCTCGTCCCGCTTCAGGAAGCGAGCGCCTTGCAGAAGCAGTTCGTCCACGATGGAAGCTACCACTTCGCTCTTCGCCACCTTCGTGGGCGCCACCGAGTATTTGTACACGCTGTCCTTGACTAGAGATTGAAACAGGATGTTGCCGGGGTGGCTCAAGTATCGCTTGCCTCGCCCGCAGCAAATGTCCAACTGCGTGGGGTGATCCACGTAATCCTTCCATCGGTTCGCACTAGAACTCATTGCCTTCTACAAGGGTTTTGTTTGTTTGCTCGGGTGGTGAAAAAGTAAACGAGAACTTGGAGGAGACTCCAAGGATAGACAATCAGAATATGCTCTGAAAGGCTAAAGTGTGGGTGCCACTGCAAAAAAGGCGAGACAGACTTCAGGCCCTCTTCACACACACACACACACCGCACTCAACTTCTTGACACGACACTTCACGTACTCGCCTGCGCGAGAGGAAACTCAAAAATCCGACCCTTTGTACCGGCAACGACCACCGCTACCCATTTCTACGTAAAAGCCCTACTGCAGCGATCTACCGGTACACAAAGATCCAACGTTCCGTCAATCGGCGGATAAAAATGCACTTATTGCTGGCTGATTTGGGAACTGGAGTTCAAGGCATCGCCTTCGAATTTCAATTTCAACCCTTCTGTTAGGAGTTCTTCTTTCCAACTAGGGCAATGCACTTTGACAAAATTCGTTTTCTAGCGCGGGGCCATAACATGCGGGCAATACCTTATAGTGTCCGAAATACCTAACTGTCGTATGCTGCTTCGTTCATCTTCTGCTCCCGCCCGACGCGAGATTATTGTAGAACCGATATGGTCTCTAATCACGCATGTCTCACCTTCCTCTTCGATTAAAAGCGAAGAAGGGCAAACTTTAAGTGTAGCGCTATTGGACATGTCCGATCTTGCCGAAAGCTTCTTCTTCCAAAATACCTATTGCCTCTCCCTGCATAAATCCGAACCTCTACTCGTCGTACTGACAAGAACGGAACCGCCTGTCCTTGTGCGGAACGTCGCCGTGGATATCGTTGGAACAATAGTAGGCCATTTCCAAAGGCCTTCCAGGATTGTTCTAGCTAGCTCGTGATTATGATTCCACGGACTTGTGTCCAAGATGGGGAGTACCAGTCGAACAGTTGTATGCTCGGCTTGGGGACCATTAGAACAATGTTGGAACAATTCCAAGACCCAAGACGGTCTTGCTACCGGGAGTTGGACGGTACTTGGAAGGAACAAGTACCGGGATTCCAAGCTATTACTATCAGTACGTTTCTATCGTCTATCACTACCTCGCACTTGGGTGGTGGGAGAAAATTTCTGCATAATGTTCATTGATCATAGTGATGATGGAGTGTTTGGCAAGATAGACTTTGCCCGTGCTTTATTGGTGATCAAAATACTACTACTAGTAGTACTTTGTACCAATGATCGCCTTTCCTAGTTTGGTGGTGGTAGTGGCTGTCGAGAAATCTTGTTGGCGGCGTTGTTGTCAAGCTGCTGGTACCGTCAATACTATCTGTCAGCACTGCTATAGAGAGCTATCAGTAATAATAAGTAGAGAAGTCGATTTCTGAGCCGTTATTGATTCTGTGTCTACTGGTAGTGTAGGAGAGGTGGTTATGGTTGAATCAGTGAATCTGCCATCATTGCGCCGTACACGAAACGAAACGTCCTACTGTACCGTAGTAGTGTACGAGTAGTAGCAGCACAAAACTATTGAACTCACATGATTTCCTCTCCGAAGTTCCTTGTTGCTAGTGTGAAAAAAGCTAAATAGACTCCAACGAACTTAAGAGGTCGATCGAAGTCTATTACTACCATTACGACTCACTATCGCATTGTCAGTAGTAAGGGTCATCCATGTCTTCGAAGCTTGGTAGCAGTCATTGTTTTTCGTTACCGGACCCTGACGCCAGCAAGAATATTGTCTTATTGCGTGTTCAGATGTTCAGCTCGGTTCGAGGGTGGTGCCGGCGCGAGGAGATACTTTTTTAGTTGTGGGTATGTATGACCCAATAAAGAGGAGCATATTNCTGGCGCGTAGAAGTAAATTTTATAAGGGACTAGTGTTATATATATGGTGGGTAATAAAGGTAACGTAAGCCTTTGCTTCGTCGTGAACCCAGGTGCGAAAAGGCCATAGTGTCCTACCAAAACATCTTACCTCCATTCTACAGCTGTACAACCCCAAATCTGTCACGGGCAACTCACCAAAATGTCGTACCATGGCGGCACGATGCATGCATGTGAGTCTAGTGTTCTTGTTGTCTTGAAGAAATGTGGAAGCTGTGAGTGATGACTATTAATGCTACCATAGTGAACACAACCAGAAGCGGGGGTGGGCGACATCGACGTCATGATGGCGAATAGAACTTTTTGGAAAAGATCTTCAGAACCTCTTCCTTGGTGCGAAAAGGAGATTCTTTGTTCGACGCTTTTATTGTTGTACAATAGAAGGAGTAGTTTCTGGATACTGTTCTGGATACTCTTGCACCTGGCACGTGTTTGTCGTTGTACCAGTATGGTATCGCCTTCTTGATGGGTGTACGTCACAACAACAACATTCTATCCTTGTATGACTGACTCGTACAGGGTACCCTTACTATAACGGTGGGATACATGAACATGTATTGATTGTACGCAGCACTATTCATAGTCCCTACCTTTGTTTACCTGGTCGGTCTGTCCTTGGCTGCCCTTCCAAAAGTCATTCCAGGGAGTGTGACCGGGTCCTGGGCGTCGTCGCAGTTTACTCGTACTTTCACGCATTGCTTGGCTGTCTGCTGGATTGCTGGTTGTTGGCATTATCCTTCCCTCGTTCGTTCCTCCGTATCTTTAGTTTCTTTCTTCTTTAATAAACATGGCATCTCCTAGACAAAACTCCGCTTCTGCCATGACTTCTTTCATGGGTGTCATGAACTCTGCGTAAGTACGAACGATACTTGGATCCTACGGCACCCGTTGTACGGTTGTTTCGTTGGGTACTTGTTCAACAGTCAAGCATCCACAGTCAACACTCATATTCCCTTCCCCCAAAAACAACAACAACAACGACAACAACAACAACAGCAAACAAACCTGGGACTCCTCGGGAGCCAATGACATTGTGTCTCGAGTCTCGGACAATATTCCTCAAGGAACCAAGGAGTACATTTCGGCTACTTCCGCTCAAGTCTTCAACCGCCAAAAGCTGCGAAGTGTCACTGTAGTGTTTGGAATGGGTGAGGAAAGACCATTTTATCTGGAAAAGGTTCCGTCGCTTCTTGTCGCTCGTCTTCGGCACAACGTGCAGTTTTTCTTTATGAATTATGTACTCTTGACTGCATTGGTCTTTGCTTTGTTTTGCACTACTCTCTTGCTCAGTCCCATTTCCATTATCAAGTTGGCACTCTTGGGAGGTCTTTGGGTCTATACCATGCGAAAAACTCAATCGGGTTTCTTGCAAGTTGGATGTACGTGTACCTTTTGCTTGGGTATTGCTGTGTTGTTGTTCTGTGGCTGACATGGCTACCATGGCTAACATGTGCATCGGCTCATACACCGTTTTTTCTTCTTTTTCCAGCCGTCAGTATCAGTCAACAGAATGTGCTCATTGGGTTGTCCTTGTTCACTGCGGTCATGCTGTTCCTCATGTTGACTAGTATTTTCTGGTATTCCTTGTTCTCCTCGGGTTTCTTGATTCTGGCGCACGCTGTCATGCGCGATGCTTCCATGCATCAAGATGGTGAGGATCAAGTAGATATGGTCGGTGAGATTGCTTCTGGAGAGCAAGATTCCTTTTTGGGAGTATCCAAGGATGGCGATGTCTAAGTTCGACACACTTTCTTGTCTGCATACTACCGGTACGACTATTATTAGAACTGCTCTTACTATTCCTGTTGCTGTTACGACTACTATCAATGTCAAAAGCGTTCAGAGGGGATACTCTTCATGTATCTAGAATGCATATGCATCTGTAGAATGGAAGTATGAAGTATGGAATGGTGCAGAGTGTAGACTTGGTCCATTATACATTATACAGCAACAACTACGGCTCTTCCTTCTTCCAAACTAGAGACATTCGATGCACGTTGTGTCGCCTCGGCTGGGTCATCTTGCAACAGCGGCTCTCTCAAATCGGATTCTTCGTTGAGATTTTGTCCGCCGTTACGAGTACCTCGTGGGCCTCGGTTTCTTCTCGATGATCTAGAAGTGGGAGCGTCGCCACCTTGACGGGTAGATCCAATGACCGGGGGCTGATAGAGGCGCAAAGACAAGGAACTGGCGACCACGCTAATCGATGACAGCGCCATGGCAATGGCTGCGACGGTTGGGGGAAGGCGTGAATGCAACACTGGATACAACACGCCGGCGGCTACAGGAATTCCAAGGACATTGTACACTAGAGCCCAAAGGAAATTCAACTGAAAATAGGCACAAGCAAGGTCAGCTCTTCCAAGCGTACCCAAAAACAACTATGAGACAAAGCAGCATGTTCTACGTACCTTGATTCTCCGGAAAATCACTTGACTCAAGTGCAGTGCTGTACAAACATCGGCTACGTTTCCCTTTACCAAGACCATGTCAGAGGCTTCTGCGGCAATTTCAGCTCCTGAACCTAATCCTAGTCCGACGTCCGCTTGAGCCAGCGCAGGTGAATCGTTCACTCCATCACCCACCATGGCCACGACGCGTCCTTCACTCTGAAGCTGTTGGACCTTTGCAACCTTGGCGACAGGCAATGCCTCTGCAATCACCCTCTCTGCAGGAAGGTTCAACTGGCGGGCAATGGCTCGAGCGGTGCGCTTGTTATCTCCTGTAACCATCCACACGTCTACGTGCATCGTATCTCGCAGGTACGTGATGGAGGCACGAGCGTCGGGCTTCAACTGGTCTGCGATACCCATGACGACACAAATGACACCATTGACAACAGCAAGAATTGCAGTTTTTCCTTGCCGTTCCATTCGTTGCATGGCATCTTCCACCACTATGGGGATTTCGACTTCCTTAAGATTACAGAATGCACGATTGCCGATGGCAAGTTCCACCTTCCCTTCAATGGTTCCAGCAGTTCCTCGGCCTGTCAATGCCTCGAAACTTGTAGGTTGAACGAACGGTATGCGGTCTTCCAAACATTCTTCTGCATATTTTACAACAGCAGTGGCTAAAGGATGCTCTGAGTTGCGTTCCAGTGAGCCCAACAGCCAGAGGAGGTGGTCCTTGGTTGATCGTGGCATTTCCTCCGCAATGACTTCCTTCCAAAAGACTGTATCCGGAACCATGACAGAGAAATCAGTAATAGCAGGTTTCCCCTGCGTCAATGTCCCAGTCTTGTCAAAGACGACACTATCCACTTTTGAAGCCAACTCGAGAGTTTCGCCACCTTTCATGAGAATGCCTTGCTTAGCTCCGACGCCTGTCCCTACCATCACAGCCGTAGGTGTGGCCAAACCAAGAGCACAAGGACAGGAAATGACAAGACAGGCTATTCCAAACAAGAGAGAGAAGGTTGCAGGCGACTCACCCTCAGGGAGATAGCTGGCTGGAACTATGTGAGATTGGATGGCAGCATACCATATCATAAAGGTAATCAAAGAAATGGTAACAACCGTTGGTACAAAGATACTGGATATAGTATCTGCCAAGCTTTGAATGGGCACCTGTCGACTTTGTGCCTCTTGGACCAATTTGACAATTTGACTGAGAGCAGTGGCTGAACCAACACCAGTGACTTCCACAAAGGTCGCCCCAACCGCTTGACCAGCTTCGGCACAAATAGTTCCTCCCAGGACAACAGATCCCTTTGTCTTCAAGACAGGGACGGATTCTCCAGTAATCATACTCTCATCGACACTCATTTCTCCATACTTGACAAGTCCATCTGCAGGGATGGAGGCCCCCTTGAGAACCTTGACTAGATCTCCTTTCTGGATGCTATGCAAAGGAACCAACAGCTCGTGATATGTATCTTGGGTTGGATCCCAATTCGTATTGTCAGGATCAGCTCCGGCTGGTGGAACGACCTTGACGGCCGTTTTGGGTTGCAAAGCCATCAACTGCGTCAATGCTTGGGACGTCCTGCGAACTGCCAGGGTTTGCAACCATTTTCCCAACAGCACAAAACAAATCAAAACGGCAGATGTTTCAAAAAAGTGATATTCAATGCTGCACGTCATGGTGGCCCAGACGGCATACCCATATGAGGCCGACGTTCCAACCGTCACCAACACATCCATCCCAAGGACTTTCATCCTCAAGTTATGGTAAGTGGTGCGATAGAACGACCAACCGGATCCAAATTGAATCGGTGTACACAGTGCCCACAGAATCAAAGCTTCCAAAATGAACTTGGAGTGACCAATGGTAACTTCTTGTTCCAAGAAATCCGAGAGCTTGTTGTGAGGCAAATGTGGAAGGATCATGGTCAAAAAGAGGATCGGACATGTTCCAATTAAGGACCAGAGGAAGGCCCTCTTCTGACCAAGAACTTGGCGTTCTTGATGCTGAAGCATTCGCTCCAGGCGATCATCCTCTGCGTTGGGTGTATCCTCCAAAACATACATTTCGCCGACCACATCATATCCCACGTCTTCGATGGTCTCTTTCAACTCTGCCAAATTGGTTTCGGATGGCGTCCATGTCACTCGGACCGTATTGGTTGACAAATTGATAGATATTTCATCCACTCCCGCAACATCCTCGAGGGCTCGCTGAATGACAGCAGAACATTGAGTACAGGTCATCCCTTGCACTTCAAAATCCATGGTTTGTGTTGTAATGGGTGCAGGTTCTGGATCAGTAGGAGCCTCCACATCAGTGGGAAGGACAGCCTCGTAACCAATATCTTCAATAAGAGTAGCCAACTCTTGAGGTGTTGTCAAGGTGGGGTCATAAGAAATGGAAGCTGAATTGGTGGGCAAGGAGACGGAGACTGAGGCAACGGCCTCTTGACCCATCAGGGCTTGAGAAACACTTTTGGAACACATGGAACACGTCATGCCAAAGACTCCAATATCGACCGTGGCTTGACGAGTTTGAGCTTCATTGCGTGTACACGAAGCATGTCCCAAACTGCTCAAGACAGAACTGGCAGCACATCGACAAAGGCCTTCGCTACAGGCGCAATTTGGCCCACATGAGCACATGTTGCAAGCGCAGCTATTGCTGCTGGAAGTTCTCGACACTTTTGCTGGTGGCATTTGCAACTGTTGTTATAATATGATGAAAGTACTCGTCGTTGTATGGAACGCAATAGAAAACGTCGTGATTGCGATGCAAGTAGAAGTGGCGGTTTCTCCACACAAGTTGTTGTCGCAATACGTGCAGTTTACTACGTTTTGTGCATATGTTTGTGAAACAAGATTTGATTTGGTGGACTAGTTTAGATTTCGGCACTACTCTTCGCAAAAGGGCCTACCGGTAATCTAGGACGAAGAATGTCATACTGAGAGAACGTTATGAATCTTGTCTATTTTTACTAGAGATTGGAACTGCAACGATACAAATCCTTCTACAACATCTACGTTAGTCCAACGTAGTAGTACCATCCACGGCGATGAATTCTGTCCTGCCAGTAACGTACTGATAGTCAAACGCTGATGGGTTACACCTGTAGTTCATTTTCAAGCACTTGCACCGAGTTGGCCAAAGCACTATGCTCTTGATGGAGTCGTCGTAGGCGCTCAGATGATTCCCCGTTAAAATGCGCCGATGTAGATTCTCGGAAGGGTTGCTTTTCTGGCAAGGACATTTGCAGCAAGTTCTGCAGACGAAGTTGCGAGGCCTCGAGCTGTGCGATGCGCTCATTCTTGACCACGATTTGTCGTTTGGCAATGGAGAGAGGGTCTGGAATGTTGAAGGCAGGGCCAGCATCTTCATTCTTGGCGTCTTGGGATCTGGGCGAGGTTGTATTGGCGTCAATCTTGGATTGCAACTTGCAAATCTGGTGTTGAGCCGCAACAAGCTGTTGGCGGGCCTGTAATTCTCTTCGTTTCGACTGAATCTGTTGGTCCTTGACGGAATCTTCAAGATACTTGGAAAGAAGCTGTTTGAGTTGGTCACGATCAGAAGGAAGCTTGGAAGAGGAGGCATCCAGATTGTCAAGGATATTTTCCACTTGGTCGTCAAGAGCGACAGCCTGGTTCTCGGAGTTGGAAGTCGATTGGTCTAGACGAAGGCCAGCAATGGTCTCATTGGCAGCCTTGAGCTCAGATTCAAGGGACTGACACTTTTGCGCAGCGAGAACGAGGGCTTTCCGGGTGGTTCGAAGGATCAGTTGTTGCTGTGCATCATCTGCAGTTGGTTCCACTTGAACTGGCTCTGGTACAGGTGGCGGGGAGTCTTTGGCTGGCGTCGAGAGGGAAGAGGAGTTCTTGGTTGTTGCCGGAGACGTGAGGTTGGTAAGAATGGCTGGAGGATCATTGTCTACGGCCTCAGCTTGCTTTCGGAGGGAAATGAGTTCTTGCTGCATCATGGCATATCTGCGAATGGCCTGAAGAATAGATCCCGATTCAAGAGGCTTGTCGGAAACATCCTTTCCAAGAATAACACGAACCAGACGTTCGGCATCCCAGAGTTGCATGTACAAAGTCCTGGAGTTGCTAGCAGGCAAGTCATCGGAAAAGTCTTGAAGACGAGAGGAGGAAGGCGCTCGGTAATGCAACAAATCGTCCGGGGGACACTCGCTGTAGTTGGGATAGGCAAAGGCAACGCTGGGGTCTCGAATAGGACTAGGAGGGACCGCATCAAAGTCAATATTGATTTCCGTGGGTAATCCCTGTGTTCGAGTAGGCCTCGGCCCTGCACTGTGCGCAGGAGACGTGGGTCTGATGGTAGTAGGAAGCGCTGGAATAGTGGCACTGATGTTGCCAACTACTGGGAGTTGCAAGGCTGCATGGATATCTGGATCCGCAACGTCATTTTCTTGTTCTCCATGACTAACAGAAGGATTGTCTTCAAAGAACAAACATTCATCACCGGCTAGGGAAGGCAAGTGCGACTGCAGTGGCAGCGATGACGTCACAGGGAGGGCTTGGCCTTCCTCGGCAAACGCCATGTCGAGTTGGACTGGAGCAGGAATGTTGCATGATGGGTTGTTTGAAAGGTTGTTAATGTTGGAAAAGTCCGAAGAAGCAGCAAACATGCTGGAGAGTTTCAAAGCCGTGGTGGAGTCTGGAGTGTCTTCCTTCTTTTCCTCGTCAGAAAAGTCATTGTACGCGTTGGCATTTCGAAATCCCCCCATAGGCTTGCTTGACGTATTTGCCTTGGTCTTTTTCTTTCGTCCAGGGAACTTGATCATTCTTTAATTCTTGTGATTGTGTATCGTTGGGTGAAAATTGTGTTGTAATGTTGCGTACTGGCAGTGCGATGTTGGTGCTAATGGGGATGGTGGTTGCAGGACTGAATCAACAACGGTTGTGTGTTGGTTGTTCAATGGACCGGCACTGCACAACGACGTCTCGGAATGAAGGTTTGATTTCTTGGTGGGGATCCGTCGGCCTATTTTTACTTAGCAATTCCTAGGTGTCGGGCCCACACAAGGTCTCACAAAAACGGTTGTCACGAGTGGCCTTCGCGGCAGACCGCCCAATTTCGTAACGGTCCCTTTAAGTGCATATTGGCCACCGCACTTTTCCTGTCATAGTCTCGGCTTGCGTACGTTCCTTTCGTATTTACCATCTCACACTTACAGCATGTTTGAAAGGTAACACATGAATCTAACCCATCATGAAGATCTATATAACAGAGGGTTGGACAATGGGACTCCCTTCTCCGGCTCATTTCCCGGGAACCACCACCACCTCCACGATTTACCCTTTCCGTCGTACGACCTCCTTCCACTCACAAAATCGTCAGCTTCCGAACGGACCTTGAACGTTGAACGGTAGCACAACCGACACCAGGTCTTCCTACATATCCCCCTCCTTCTATATCCAAATCTCTTATCATGTGTAGTTCTTGTCAAACACAATGAAAGTACTGTTATGTTGTGGTGGCTCGCGTACGTTGTGTTGTGGGGTTACCTCTCCCCAAATCTCTCGCTCTTGTGTCATCCCTTGGGTTTCTGTTTGGCACAACCACTTTCACCCAACACAACGCAGCCTCTCTAGTAGTACCTCATCACCACCATGGTTTCTTCCCGGGGGTCTACAGGACGGTCCAGGGATTACTACCAACAACAATACCATCAACAACAACAACCCTATAATCATCAACAACAACAATACCAACAGTCTCATGCCCCTTTGCAACAAACGCTCCGTTTCAAAAAGGATACCCCCAGCATATTGAGTGACAATACAGTATATACTGGAATCATTCACAGAGACTATGCTCGTCAATGGAGTCGAAGTCAACGCAAGTGTCCCCACAGTGATTGGACTATTCATATTGTCAATCCACAAACGGGACGTAGGGACACGTATTACATTCATACCAAGGCGTTGGATTCTCTTCCCGACCATCGTTCTCCCTACTTTGAGCCTATCTTTACTGAGAAGTTGAAACATGTGGGAAATCAGGAGAGTGAACTCATCATCAATGATGATACGGTGGCCGAAGGCTTTGGAATCTTTCTTGACTTCTTGTATGCGACCAGTGCCAATGAAGAAGAGAGTCTATTGAACAATGTCAAGAGAGGCATGATTATTTTTGGCTACGCCAATTATTTTCAAGTATTAGCTTTGAAGCGCATGTTGGCCACCTTTTATCGACGCAACACCAGTGCCCTCATTCAGGATACTCCGCCTTCCTCCACAGCATCCTCCTCGATGCCCAAACTCTTTCAAAAGCGATCATCGCAGTGCTATAGGGATCCACCACCAGAGCCAGAGTCTCCCATGGATGCCTTTGCACGTTCCATGGCTACTATCAAATACATCGATGATGCACAGTTGCAATTGGAGTACTTTATACAAGTCTTGGAACGCCGAAAGCAACTCAATATCACGAGTTCGACGGCAGAATCCAAGAATATTAGTTGTTTGGTAGCCATGTGCGCCGAGCACAATCGAAAGTCTCTCACACGGAGACTCTTCTACAAGTTGACTCACAAGGACTATATTCCTCACATCAACCAACAAGCGGCCCTGAAATTGTTGACCATCGAAGAAGGATGCCGGTTTTGGTACGACAGGGAAAAGTTCTCAAGTCTCCAAGGACGGTGCATTCGTTCGCTACTGTCCGATTGGCCTGGATTCCGACGCCAATTCAAAAGCAATGAAACCTACTGGAAGTCACTTCGACGATTGTCTCCGAACATCTTGGGCATTTTGCTCATGCATTCCTCAGGAACGCAACAAGGGGATGATGATCTTGCTACCGTGGCGACTTTTCCAGAACTACAAAACCCTGCTGGGGAATCATAATGAATATGATGGATGTTGGGACTGCATACATCATCAATCAGTGTATACACACATTTGAATATTGTATAAACAACACTGTTTTCCGTATGTAATGCAACATCATCTAGGAGTGGTACGAGTACTGCGTCTGCACTGTCATCCGAACTTCACCATTGTCGATCCCATCGACTGAGCTTGGGCTTGAACGTAGGAACACCATCCAAAAAGACACCCCATCACCTCACAACAGCGTGTTTCCTGTTGGACATGAAAGTGTTGTTGCAATCACGCAGTTGGTTTCTACTCATGATGATACAACTACAAAGAGCAAATGGATTCCTTGGTGGCTGCCGCCTTGCAACCATTCGAAGTTTCCATACTTGCAGTGTCCTCCAAGTCGTCAAAGAGGAGGTTCCACCTTCCTCACTACAACAGATAACCCCAACGAACACTGACCAACAATCAACGACAAAAGCCAGTGCTACAAAAAATATTCCTTCTTCTACCTTGCCTCGAGTCATGCTCAAGAGGAACCGACAGTCCAAGTCTTTTCGTGAAGGGAATCAAATTGTTTTCGACAAGTCCATTGCCTACATCCCTGTCACGGTGGCCACAAGTGACCTTGTTCAGGTAGAAGTCCCAAAGGCAGAAAAAGAGTCGACCAAATCAAAATCAGAGGCTAGAACACAACTTTTGGGTTGGGGTGTCTACAACCCCAATTCGTTGTATCGAGTACGGATCCTGGGCCACGCCCGTTCTGGATTGATGCTGCCTTCCGATTCCTCACCTCATCAAAGTATGCGATTCCTCTTGTCCCGGCAATTGCAAAAGGCAATCAAAACAAGACAGAATCTGGGCCTTCCTTCTACGGTCACTAACACCTACCGTTTGGTTAACGGAGAGGGTGATGGTTTGTCAGGCCTTGCGATTGATGTTGTGGGTGGCAAAGTCGCCGTAGTCATGTCCAGCGCGATTTGGTGCGAAGATTATCGAGAATTACTTACAGATGCTATTCAAGAGTTAATACCTGGTGTCGAAGTTGTGTGGAAGAGCAACCGACCCCGCCTAGAACAAGATGGGCTAGCTAGTGGTGCTCCATTCGATCGTTCGTCGCTCATTGCACCCGGAGCTGAAGATTCACCCCCTATTGTGGCCATGGAGAATGAGATCCTGTACGAAACCTTTCCTCATCGCCCTGGTCAGAAAACTAGTGTATACTGCGATCAACGCGAAAACCGTCACTATGTATCGCAGTTTTGTCGAGGGAAACGAGTTCTGGATTTGTGCTGCTACAATGGAGGGTTCGCCTTGAATGCTGCCAAACAAGGAGCTGCTCGAGTGCTAGGAGTGGATTCTTCCGAGGCTGCCATTGCGAGCAGTCAAAGAAATGCGGAACTGAACGGACTGAGCCAGTCTGTTGAGTTTGTTGAGGCAGATATTGCTGAATTCATGCAGTCCTGCAAGGAGAAGTTTGATGTGATCGTCCTTGATCCTCCCAAGTTGGCTCCAAACGCACAAAGTCTATCCAAAGCCAGCAGAAAGTATCAATCTTTAAATCGAGAAGCCATCAAGTTGGTGGATGATACAGGGGGGTTGTTGATGACTTGTACATGCTCTTCGAAAATGGCCCAAGAGGCGGGTGGCAATTTCTTCTTGCAACTCGTTCAGGAAGCAGGCAATGCTGCGAACAGAGAAGTATCCTTATTACGAGTGAATGGAGCTGCTTCTTGTCATACTCAATCTCCAATGACGTTTCCTTCCGGAAACTACTTGACTGCCGCCATGTTTCAGGTCCATCCCAAAACATGAGATCTGTACGGGTTGCAGTTCAATTGTGGGACTGATGGAAACCAATTCGACAGTTGCCGTTTCCGCAATTGACATCGTTGTACGAGTACAATCCTTTTGCCGAAGTCTTTCTCGCCCTTTTGTGTCTGGAGGCAGTCTTGTTACAATGCCGGTGCTACGGCTTCCGGGATATATTTGGGAAGCCCAGATCCAAGGCAAAGAGTTTGTATGCCGCGAAGTTCCCTCAATCTGGCAAGTACCACAGAATACAAATTCTACCGATAGTACGACTGTCAATCAGGTAAAGTATTAACTGGTTGGCAAAATTTTTGGAAAGGTAATGAAACGAAATCAGGAGTCTTCATCAAATGTACCCTATTTGCTTCGTCCTACCAAGAGTTAGCTGTTCTCTTTGTTACTTCGAGCACCTAACAATGCTAGCATGGGGAAGATGTAGCGAAAAGGATAGGGTAGGGATGGACTAGTTTGACTTGAAACAACTGTCCCATGTGACTCTCACTCAGACATATCAACAACAACAACACCAACAACAACAGTACCTCCATCAAAACTTCAAAACTTCATGCCATGAATCCAAATTGGAACCTATCCGTGGAGACACATCCCTGCAA
>WXVQ01000286.1:0-21490 GCA_013372465.1 Nitzschia sp. Nitz4 | reverse complement strand
ACGAATCCAACATGCGCGTTTCGTTTTCGTTTTCGTCGACGGTTAGGAATGGCCTGAAGCGGAAACATATTATGACGACGATGCTGATGCTGATGCTGACGCCGATGCTGAATCACCCTTTGATCCAGCTGTGATGTAACGCAGCTGCAGCATTCACTCGATCTCGTGGATTCACGATCAGCATAAGCCGCAGTAGACTTTTGGCATTCAAGGAAGCTTCTCTCCAACCCTTCTCATCAGGAAATCTACAGTCTCCATTCTGGATTATCTTGCTGAGCATCAATGAAGACCCTCCAACATTTGGAAGTGTTCCGTCATGAAATGGATGACTCCCACTCAGCATCATGTACAATATTACTCCTACAGACCACACATCGCAGTGAACATCATAAGCAGGACTGCTCTGCAATACTTCTGGAGCTACGAACTCAGCCATGCCACATTGAGTCCGTAGCGAGTTCTCGAAAACGACTTGCTTTGCAAACTCAAAATCAGTAATTACAATCCTCAGAAGGGCGTGGGACTGAACAACAATAACAACGAACGAAAATATTGTGAGAAACAACTTTCCATGTCGTCTATGGATAAAAAGAACCAAACACATACCAACAACAAGTTGTCAAGTGTCAAGTTTCGGATGGCAATGCGCTTTGAATGACAGTAGGATACTCCCAACAGTAAACTACCAATCAATTCTTTTGCTTCGTACTCGGCTAACTTTGTTTGCCGATTCAATCGCTCCAACAACACCTCGCCTTGGAGTTTTTGAACCACAAGATACGTCGCATCGAGGTCGCGGTAGACTTCATGGAGCTGAACCAATGTTCCGGGCACAATCTCATTACCACGTGCTTTTCTTAAGGAATTCAAAACCTCTATCTCATTGTTCAAGTCTTCCAACTGTCGTCGAACGATCCTCTTCACTGAGAATTCCTGCCCGGATGATTTTGCCGTCGCTGCGTGGAACTTGCAAAAAAAGCCGACTCCCGTCTGCCCACAAGTCAACAAGTGTCAGGAAGAGAGTTGGATTGCAGTATCCAACAAAAATGTGTGTTCTTACGTACATCTTCGCTCAATGTGTACACATCTCTGAACTCTATTTGAAAGTCAGAACTGCTCGTATCTCTTAATGTCTCATTGCCATTGAACGGATAATGACACAAGGTTTCAACGCCTGTTCCCACAGTCATAGGCATGTTGGTTCTCAACTCCGCCAATGCATTATTCGTCTCTGGCAAGAACGGGTTTCTTGACATGTCATCGTTACACTGAGATTTGAGCGTATCTTTGGCAGACAGTCTGTTAACAATTCTTTTCTGTCGGATTTTGCCAATCAGATTTTTGATCGGCCTCGGATTCATTGTCCCATCACTACGTATGTCGCCCATCTGAGTGAAAGACGGTAAATGACAATACCGTTGACGTGAGATATGCAAAGAAGTGAGAGGTCATTTTCTCGTGAGACTTTCCTGTACATTCAATGTGAGCACATCCGAGTTTTGCCTTACATCCAATTCGTCACGTGCCGTGGCCTTGCTTGCGTCGACCCTTGTTATCTCGAACGGATTATGATACAAGGGATGAGCGCTTGTTCCAGCAGTCCTAGCCGTGTGGGGGACTTGGAGACCAATGGCTCCATCATTTCCCTGGATGCTCAAATCCTTCAACATGTGTTTCGATCCCATGCCCCCCTCACTTGGCATTCCATCGCTACATTTCGCGATTTCGTGAGATTTGAGCGCATCTGTAGCAGTGGACAGTTTGCTATCAATTCTTTTCTGCCGGATTTTCCCAATGAAGTTTTTAACCGGTCTTCGCTGTACGATGTTCTTCACTGATGTATTTTGACCCGGCGATTTTGATGTCGAGTCCTCTATCTCAAAATCCGGACTACAAGGCACGTGTCTAACAGCCTGTGCACATTCACCAATAGTCCCGAAATGATGAGTAGTGGTTGTAGGGCCGATTCCATTTGCCTGAACGGATATTGATGAGGGGACATCATGAGACCAAAACATGTTCCAACAGTCATTGCCGCACCACGTACCTCAGGACCTGTGACTCTATCATTCTCCTTGCTGCTCAATTCAGCCAATTTGCTTTTCGTCTCTGACAGGTCGATGCCACTTAGCATTTCATCATCACATTTCGAGATCCAACGAGACTTGAGCGCTTCTGAGGCAGACAATCTACTATCAATTCTTTTTTCCAGGAGTTTGGCGATCAACTTTTTGACCGGCCCCGAAGTATGTTCCCAATCTTCTGGATAAAAAACAAGTTGTCCCTTGCAAACTCTTTGAAACAAGACTTGCTTGTTTGGCCCTTCAAACGGAAAGTGTCCTGTCATCAAAACGTACACTACCACGCCAACTGACCACATATCACATCTGAAGTCATACCCCCCTTGAGGAACCAATACCACTTCCGGTGCCATGTACAGGCATGTACCACATACAGTCTTCAGTCTCCCACGTGTGCCGTTTACCACCTTCGAAAGACCGAAATCAGCCAGTTTCAAAGATTCATCATTTTCCTTCTCTTGCAAGAGTAGATTGGCAAGTTTGATGTCTCGATGGGCGATTCTCTTCTTGTGACAAAAGTCCACTGCATGAAACAGAGCCTTGCACAGTTGCCGAACCTCACGTTCGGTATAGCCTTCCCTCTCCTGGATCCGAGTCAAAAGATCACCACCCTTCATTTCTTCCAAAATCATGAAAACCTTGTTTCGTTCAAGAAACACATCAAACAGGCGGATGATATAAGGGCCCTCCCGTACAAGCCTCAATATATTTATTTCTTCTCTCAAAATATTCCTTTCCTTCTCGCCCAATGTAGTCTGGTCCACGATCTTCACAGCATAGTTCAGACCCGTGGTTTTCTGAGTACATCTATGCACAGTGGCGAAACCTCCCTCGCCGAGAAATTCTGTGACATGGTAGAAATCTGGGAATCTTTTCCCAACGTCCGCTTCCCCAATGGTAACATGGTTGTTTGTTTGAAGATCCAGACTCCTCGCTTGTTTCTCAGAAGAACATGTCGTCGGGGGAATAGGTGTGGTAGGTTGGACATAGTGCGGTGGGGGCGATTGTTGAACAAGGGGAAACATAATGTTCTACTAGTATTCACAACGGATTGCGCTGCAACTGATACGCGTATCGGAATCCTGATTCCTCATTCGGTATGTCGTTTCTGTGCTGCTATGCACAATAATTGGAAGGGGGAGAGGGGAGAAAATTTGGGGTGTCGGTCCTTGTTTTCTGATACGAACAGTTCGTGATACTCGCATACTTCCATAGGTTGAAAGACTAGAAACACAACATCCCCATTACAAACTAAACATGATGGTTTCCCAATACCCATTGGTCAGACAGTGCTTCAGATGCTCGAATGCGCTCTTCAGGATTGACCATCATCATGCGCCGCAGGAGGGCTTTGGCAGAGTAGGAAACACCACCCCAACCTTTCTTGGAAAGAAAAGCGTAGTCACCGTATCGGATTTTCTTGAGCATTTCTTCCTGTGTGTTTCCTGTGCGGTGATTCGAATCGACGTGAAATGGATGGTAGCCACTCAACATTATGTATAAGATGACCCCTACGGACCACATGTCACAGTGAACATCATAGGCAAGGATATTCTGGAGAACTTCGGGAGCTACAAACTCCAAGGTTCCACATTGAGTTCGCAGAGTGTTCTCGATGATGACTCGCTTGGAGAATTCAAAGTCGGTAATGGTAATGGTAGGTTCATCTCCGTTTGGCTATGACACCAAGGCAGAAAGCACAAAGTCACTGTAAGAAGGACGGTGGACGATCACAGTAACCTGTGAATTCGAGAACGTACCAGCAAGAGATTATCCAGAGTCAAATTTCGGATAGCAACACGTTTTGAATGGCAATGTGAGACTCCCAACAACAAGCTTCCAATCAACCCTTTCGCCTCGAGTTCTGTGAACTTGGTATCGCGATTCAATCGTTCCAGCAACACCTCCCCACAAAGTTTCTCAAAGACAAGATAGGTGGCATCTGGGTCTTCAAACACCTCGTGAAGCCAAGCCAGCGTCTTGGCAACAGCTTGGTCGTCACAGTCATCCGAGATGGTCTTGAGAACCTCAATCTCGTCATTCAAGGCAACCAAATCGCCGGGAGGGAGATCGCGTCGCACAAACTTCTTCACAGAAAACTCCTGTTTTGATGTCAGTGTAGTGGCGACGTGGAACTTGGAAAATAGACCAACCCCCGTCTACAAAAGGCAAGAATACAAGTACCCATCTTGATGAGAGATACACCATCGCGAAACCCAGTAAATCCCTCCCATACATACCTCCTCACTCAACTCGAATACGTCGTTAAACTCCACATCGAAATCCGCTTCCGTTTGTGTTTCTGCGGGTGCAACGCTCGGTTCGGTGTCGTCGGCACCGATTTCGTTTTGAACCCCAGCGGCGGCCTGAAGTTTGTTGGCTCCCATTATCTGTCAAAATGAACCATTGAGTGAGAATATGCAGTTTTTTAGCCATCAATTCTTTGTTCCAAGAACGTACCCCAAGAACAACAGCCTGTAGCTTCTTCTTGCCCCTCAAGCCTGCAAGTTTGCTCTTGGTTGCCGACAAGTCCACAGCTCCTAGAGCACCGTCGTCCTTGGCCAAAATCCAACGTGATTGCAACGCATCTTCGGCAGATAGACGGCCATCTGTCACTTTGCGGAGAAGCCCTTCAATCAGTCTCTTGACAGAGTTAGATGTGCCCATCCAATATTCAGGATGAAAGTGTACTTTTCCACCGTTGACTGTGTTGGTGGCGACTGTCTTCGCATCCACCCCCTCGAAGGGAAAGTAGCCGGCCATCAGCACGTACACAACTACACCCACAGACCACATATCACATCGAAAATCATATCCCTGTTGACGTGCCATTAGCACTTCAGGCGCCATATAGTTTGGAGTGCCACAGATGGTCTTCAACGGATTCTTCCCTACCTTCTTCGAGAAACCAAAGTCTCCGAGTTTCAGAGAGGCATCGTTTCCTTTCTCTTGTAGTAGGAGGTTGTCTAACTTGATGTCACGATGAGCAATCCGTTTCTTGTGACAAAAATTCACTGCGCCAAACAACGCCTTGCACACTTGACGGGCCTCGCGTTCGGTGTAAACTTCCCTCTCTACAATCCGACCCAAGAGGTCGCCTCCTTTCATTTCTTCCAATATCATGTAGGTTATGTTGGTCTCCAAAAAAACATCATATAGACGAATGATATTGGGCGCTCCACGTAGATACTTTAGTACGTTCACTTCGTCCTTTACTATGGCCTTTTCGGCAGGGCTCAGCCTCGAATTGTCGACTTGCTTCACGGCAAATGTGAGACCAGTTCGTTTATGCGAACATCTGTACACGTTAGCAAAACCTCCTTTCCCAAGAAACTCTCCGACGTTGTAGAAAAAGGAAAATGGTTTTCCGCTTAAACTTTCTTCTGGAGATGAATCACTCCTCGTGCTTTTTGGGGCAGTAATAAAGTGTGAAACTATGGAATTGCTGTGCAAACCAGAGACGATATTGCTGAGATCTTGTGCTCTTTGTGCACGGTCATTGTGCTTCCTGTGGTCTTCCTGAGTTTTCTTTGTTCGTTCTATTGTGTCCGCCAAGTCAATTGCACTGATAGGTTGATGTGGGAGATCCATTTGTGTTTCCATCCAAGGATGAGACAATGCCTCTTTGGCGCTAATGCGATGGTTGGGGTTGATAGTCAAACATCGAGCAACGAGGTCCTTGGCTGCCGGAGAGATCATTGCCCACCGCTGTGGATGAAAAAAGTACTGGCCCTTCCTTGTACGTTCAAAGACTTGCCTCGGGGTGTTGTCGCCACGTGAGTCAAACGGCAGGTATCCTCCCAACAGCAGAAATAGCACCACTCCAAAACTCCAGACATCCACCTTGACATCATAAGCTGGCCAACGCTCCAAGATTTCAGGTGCCAAATAGCCAGGGGTTCCACATACCGTTCGACAATCATTTCTTCTTGTGAGCGTCTTGGAAAAACCGAAGTCCGAAAGTTTGACGGGGGACAATCTGTTTGCATCCTGGCGGGGCACAACGACGACAAGATTGCTAGGTGAAAAACAATGTCGCAAGCCGGTTGCATTATGTTCTCTCAGGGTCACACTTACCGCCAACAGAATGTTATCTGGTTTGAGATCACGATGTGCAACTCGGTGTACATGCATGTATTGTAAGGCTTCCAAAATACATTGACAGGAGTCTCGTGCTTCCCTTTCGGTAAAAGTCCCCTGCTGAATCAAACGATCAAACAATCCTTTTCCAGGCAACAGCTCCAACACCACAAAACAGAACGTGTCAGCCACGAAATGGTCATGCATGTAAACAACGTACGGTGCCGAGCGAAGTTTTTCCATGGTCTTTAGCTCATCCACCAAAGCGTCGCGGCCATTCCAAATCATTTTTTTGCGGTTTAAGATATGCTTAACAGCCCATTTCTTTTGCGTTCTTTTCTCAACGCAAACATAAACTTCCGCAAACGAACCTTTGCCGAGCTATCGGGAGGTGGAATAGAGCATTAGAAAATGGTCAGATTATCACATCAACCAAAAAATGATACAGGGACAGACATACCAGTTCTCCCTTGATGAAATAATCATAGAATGTGCCTGTCCGAGACAGTTGGTCATCGTTCGGAGGTGGCAATTGTGATGCAGTCAATGGAGGTAGATCGAGAACGTCACTTGGCGATGGTGGGGACATTGGACGGATTGGTTCACTATCATCTAGACGTGGTGGCTTGGATGGCGGAAATTTCTTTCGCTGCAACTCAGCTGAGGGAGGTGATCGGGGTTGGTGCTTGCTTCTCAGCATATCAGAAGATGGTATTGGAGGATTGGGGTGTCCTTGATCTGTCGTTCCCCGATTTGGCTTCGGTGGCGGAGGTTGGTCTGTGCCACTATCCACACGCATCGAAGGCCCACGCTTCGGTAGTCTCCGATCATCCTCTTCAATCTGGTGCGTAGGTTTTTCACACAAATCATTGGGACTGTAAATAGTGGGTATATCTTCTTCCGGAATAGTGTGCATGAATTCTTTTGCCGGATTCACCCCATTGACGGTGGCCTCGGATGATGTCGGTGTTGGTTTGGGTGGAAACGTTGCCGGGATGTAGACTTCGGGTCTTTCATTATCAACAAATACGGGAATCTCCCTGGCACGATCGTTGGAATATGCGGCAGTTTCTGCAGGAGGCAACCGAAAGTCAATGTCCCACGTCTCAGTTGTTTCTGTTCTGACAGGGAATCGTTCTTGCGGAGTACTTGTATTGCACCCCATTACTGCAATGAATCACTGAACGTATCCAGTCACTCTATGCTTTATATCTATGCTGGAAATTTGTGTCAAGCATTGAATTGCTTCATTACAGTCTAGTCGCAGCCTCTCGATTCACCTTAGCAAAGATGTTGGGCCGCAAGACGATCACATGCTGTTGTGGTGGTTGTATTCTTGGCCACCCCCCAGGCTTGGTGCCATCTGATTGGCTGTGCTATGTCAACAATGGACACCATGGTGACATAACGTTGTCATACCTACAATCACAACAAACGAGCATCCATGCATTTCCTTCTTGTATGGGGCTTTTACTCGCGAGATCTTTTTGTATGTTGTACTTCTACATTTACATGGACTCCTATTTCAACTACTGCTGGCAATCCCAGTATTGGTGCTGTCATGAAGCTCTTCTTGAGTTCATGGAGCACGACCAGCAGCGGTTGCATCCTCCTCCTGAAGAAATTTGTTCTTGTTCTCATTGTTTTTCTTGATGACTCTGCTTTTGCACATCCGCCTGCTGCTCGAGGCTCGTTGCATTCGACCCACCAGCAGTACCTTCTAAAATATGAAGTACATCATCAATGACATCAAGAAGTTCTCGTCGACTTCCTCCGGTATCTAAAATTGCTGAACTCGTTCCACCTGCATGTTGCCTTGTTCTTGATCTTGTCGTGGTGATGCTGCCGGATGAAACAACAGGAAGCAGCATGATTTCATGTAGCCGTGATGCACGAATGGTGTACATACATTGCATATCAGGTTTCATAATATTCATTCTCTTAGCGGAGTAAATAGGGTCAGTTGCCGCTCTGGGTGTCTGTGTTTGAGAGAGTGGAATCATTTTATGAGCAAAACGAAACAACTTTGCGCTGACAACAAAATCTGTCCGAGCAATAATTTACTTTACCTCAGGTTGAAATAAGACCGCGCGAATGTTATCCGCGTGCTTTAAGTGACTCGTTTCGCATTTCGCAAGAACAGCCGTGGCCAGAGCAGGAGCAGTGCTATGCCTGAAAGGTAGTACTCGATCTGTACCACCAACAACGATTCTAACATCATACGACTACAGGTACAGCTAGCCGGCAGTAAGCTAGTACTAGTACATTGGGTCCCCAACAACTACAATATGTTTATACTAGTATGTTATTTTGCCTGATTAGTCACACGAAAATTCGAGTAATGCAAGGTACTCTGGTTGTGTTGAGTTACCTAGTCGTTTGTAAGTACAGGTGCGCTACTGCTTGTCCGTTGGTAGTCTTCCCATAACAACAAAAGCATGATGTTGTGTTCGTTCTTTGAAGCTCCAAGAACGCAATCTTTGTTACAGACTCAAAATGAACTCACTTTAGCATACCCAATCCAGTTCGCATTTTGGGTTGCAACACAACTGGGTTCTGGTTTCTTTTGTGCGTTATTAGGTATTCTTGGACTAGTAACATGAGAGGCAGCTTCGGGTTGTGCTTGACGCACTGAGGAGTGAATCCGTAGCTTCTTGCGACAGCAGTAGTTTGTACCATACTACTAGTAGAATCCAGCAAACGCTTCTCAGGGACTAAGAGGAGGTAGCAAGTTTTCGTTGATGCGAGGCCACTGACATGATTGGTGGGAGCTTATTATAGAGCTAGTAGTTCAACGCAGCGAAACACATCTATGAAAGGTATTTCACCTTCTGTACCCCTCATGGACCAATGTCTAAACTCCATAACCAACAGAAACCGCAAACACAACTCTGTGGAACTACAAGTCGACTTGATATCCAGCCATGCTCCCACGACGCCCAGCTGGAGGTGCCAGTAGCTGCTCCAGTTTGTTCTTGGCCATGATTGCATTCACTGCTGCCTTCAACTTGTGCCCCATTTCATGACGCAATTCTTGGACATTCTCTGATAAGTCGGCATCCAACGTCCTGTCGTCTGCCTCCATCCACTCGCTCGATAAAGCATCGTTGGCACTCACTCGATCTTCCGGGTTTACGGTCATCATACGTCGAAGCAAATCTTTGGCATCCTCTGTTACTCCACTCCACAACTCAGGACGAAATTCAAAAATACCGTACCTGACATTTCGAAGCTTCTCCTCATCAGTTCGCCCACGGAAAGGATAGTACCCACCTAGCATGATAAACAGGATAACCCCAACGGACCACATGTCACAGGAAACATCATAGGCCGGCCGGTTTTCTAAAACTTCAGGTGCCACAAATTCTTGCGTACCACATTGAGTCCGCAGCGAGTTGGAAAAGATGACTCGCTTTGAGAATTCGAAGTCTGTTATGATGATTCGCGATTCCTTTCCCTCCGGCTGGATATCCAAGTGAGGAACACATGAGCTCAGTGGATGTCATTGGTAGAGATCGGTGCCTGTAGTTACTTACCAGCAACAAGTTGTCGAGCGTCAAGTTGCGGATGGCGATGCGTTTCGAGTGACAGTGGGAGACTCCTAGCAACAAACTGCGGATCAATTCTTTGGCATCAAACTCTGTGTACTTTCGCTGTTGTATTAACCGTTCAATCAGGACTTGTCCACTGAGTTTCTCAAACACGAGGTACGTGGCGTCTGGGTCTTCGTACACTTCATGCAGGCAAGCCACAGACTTGCTATCACAGTCTTTGATGGCCTGAAGGACCTCGATTTCATCGTTCAAGGCAACTAAATCGCCAGGGTGTAGCTCTCGCCGAACAATCTTTTTCACCGAATACTCTTGTTTTCCAGTTAGTGCAGTGGCTACTCGGAACTTGGAAAATATACCATTTCCGGGCTAGCATAGTAATACGCCAATGACAACATACCAATCAATTAGGAACAAATCGGCATTCATCTGGTCATTCTCATTCGCAGCATATTTCACTTACCTCCTCGTTCATTTCATAGACATCTGTAAACTCCAACTCGAAATCCATGTCATCATCTACTTCTTCTTCATTGATGGACAGAAGCGCATCATCGTCACTGACATCATTAGCAAGTCCATATTGTGCCTGGAGCTTGTTGACTCCAATAATCTGGAAAGGTATTAAGTGACGATGTGAGGTTACAACATGTTGCAAAACAAAAGCATTGACAAAAAGAACTCACACCACGAACCACCGCTTGAACCTTTTTCTTGCCGCTCATTCCTGCCAGTTTACTCTTCGTAACCGACAAGTCCAATGCACTCAATGCTCCATCGTCCAAACTCATCCAGCGGGATTCCAGCGCTTGTTCAGCAGATACTCTTTTATCAACATCCTTCTCCAAGAAGCCCTCAATCAACTTCTTGGCGGAAGTGGATGTTTCTTTCCAATATTCTGGGTGGAAGCTGATCTTTTCTTGGTATATTCTTTGTGCGATGGTCTTGGTGTCGCCATCAAAAGGAAGGTAACCACCCAACAGCGCGAACACTACGATACCCACAGACCACATGTCACATCTGAAATCATATCCCACTTTCCGAGACCAGAATATTTCTGGAGCCATATAGCTGGGTGTACCGCACAATGTCTTCAACAATATCTGGGTCCCATTCTCCTGCGGTTTCGGTACCTTCTTTGCAAAACCGAAGTCTGCTAGTTTCAATGATGCATCGTTTCCTTTTTCTTGCAAAAGCAGATTGTCCAGCTTGATGTCTCTATGAGCAATTCTCTTCTTGTGACAAAAGTTCACGGCATGGAACAGAGCCTTGCACAGTTGCCGAGCCTCACGTTCCGTATAGACATCCTTCTCCACAATCCGACTCAGAAGGTCACCCCCCTTCATTTCCTCCAAAATCATTAGAGTCCTGTTCTGCTCCCGGAATACATCATAGAGCCGAATGATGTATGGCACACCACGGAGGAATTGCAGCACCACGATCTCATCTTTCAGAATCGCCTTTTCCTTCTCATTTAACTTCGTATGATCCACTTCTTTAACTGCGAAGGACATGCCAGTGCGTTTGTAAGTGCACCTGTAGACGGTAGCAAACCCTCCAGAGCCCAGAAGTTCTCCAACGTCGTAGAATTCTGCGAAAGGCTTTCCACTAGAGCTATCATCAGGAAATGCACTCGTAGCCGTAGACATAGACGCACTCCTCGTGCTCTTCGGACCTCCGACAAAATGTGAAACAATAGAGTCTCCCTGTCGTTCCCCGAGAAACACTGTGAAATCATCGTTAAGTTCCTGCACACGTTGAGCATGATCGTTTGGTTTCTTTTGTTGTCCCTGCACTTTGGTTCGTTCCATTGTGTCAGCCAAATCCACAGCACTAATTTGTTTGTTCGGGAGTGGAATTCGCGTCGCTAACCAAGGGTGGAGTAATGCCTCCTCTGCACTTATGCGGTGGTTTGGGTTGATGGTCAAACATCGACCAACCAACTCTTTGGCTGACGAAGAGATCGGTTGCCACCGCTGCGGATAAAAGTAGTATTGGCCATTCCGGGTTCGTTCAAACACTCGTTTCACATCATTGTCACCAGGGGAATCAAAAGGCAAGTAACCTCCCAGTAACAAAAACAGAATAACTCCAAAACTCCAAACGTCCACCTTGACATCATAAGCTGGCCAGCGCTCCAGAATCTCAGGAGCCAAATAACCAGGGGTTCCACACAAGGTCCGACATTCGTTTCTATTTCGAATGGTTTTGGAGAAGCCAAAATCGGAAAGTTTCACAGGAAAAAGACGGGCAGCATCCTGCAAGAAACCCAAACATATCAAATAAGAGGTGAACACTCCAGGAGAGTCACAGCACGATCGTGGAGGAACGAGAATACGTACCGCTAGCAAAATGTTCTCGGGTTTGAGATCTCGATGGGTCACGCGGCGTTCATGCATGTATTTCAATGCTTCCAAAATACACCGACAAGAATCTCGTGCCTCCCCTTCCGTGAAGGTCCCTCGTTGAATCAAATGATCAAACAGCTCCTTTCCCGGTAGCAGCTCCAATACCAAATAACAAGAAGTCTTGTCTACGAAATGATCATGCATATACACAACATTGGGAGCAAAGCGAAGCTTTTCCAGAGTCACCAATTCGTCCACCAAAGCATCGCGGCCATTCCAAATCATCTTTTTGCGATCCAGAATATGTTTGACGGCCCATCGCTTTTGCGTCGATTTTTCGATTCCCACAAACACATTGGCAAACGCTCCTTTTCCAAGCTTTGGATAGAAAGCAAAAAGGTTAGTCCGAATGGAATATAGTCAAACTAGACAAGGAGAAATGGAAGAAGAATCGAACATACCTGTGCGCCTTCAATATAGTAGTCCTGGAATGTACCTTCCCTAGGAGCCTGATTTGCATTGGGGAGAGGCAGTTGTGACGCAGTTGTTCGAAGATCCGGTCGCACATGCACGGGGCTGGGTGGTGCTGGCTGACTGGTGTCGTCACCTGTATCTGGTCGATGTGGATTGGCCTTGGGCAGTGGAGGACGCTTGGAAGGTGACTTTTTGACCCGTGGAGATGTAGGTGTTTTCGGAGCTACATGACCAATATCACGGGCGCCACGATCTGGTTTGAGAGGAGGAGAAACATCATTTTCCTCCACTCGCCCTGATGGCCCGTAGAGTGAAGGAGCTTCAGCAATTGGTTGCACCGCATGTGGATTGAACACAACTGGCTTTTCTGTTTTGGTCTTCCTAACAACGGTTGGGGCGATGCTCTCGGTTGGAGTAAGACAGAAGTCACTATCCCAGGTTCCCTTGGTTTCGGTCCTGGCGGCAGGAGCGACGACAACTTCGGGAGTGCTTTGGTTGCAGCCCATTCTGATGAGTGCCAAATAATACGGGTCTGGGAGTTTGTGAGTTTGTACTAGAAGGTGTATTCTTTTCCAGCACACAAGGGATCAGGGAGATGACAAGGGATCTGCCTTGCTTCCTCAAGCTTGAAAATGCTGTTCGGAACCAACCCAACAGATAGGAGGTTCCAAAGATTCGGTCGAGCGACAAATAGCGCCGTCGTCGGTAGGTTGTGAAGCTGTTGCAGTAGTTCGAGTACGTAGTACGTCCTGCCCGAACAGAAGGAGGAGGAGGAGATCATCAGGATGAATGATGACCGGCCGCCAAACATTTAAATGTCGCTGCGATATATCGTGAGACATATGGCAGCACTTAGCATGCTCCTCCCCCCTTCTCCTCTCCATTCCGACAACAACGACAAGTGGCACAACCCATTCCTCCTCCACACGCAATCGCATCTGGATGAGGTATCCGTCATTTTGCTTTTCGTCACTGTTGCTCTCGATATGCTCTATTTGGATTAATAGTACTTCAAAATCACACCTTCTTGTACAAGGAAAGGAATTCGGTCAAGTCTCTCCTTATCAATCGTCATGCAAGGGGTTTTTGGATGATTGGATCCATGCCAAATGTGGACGAAATGGCAAGCAGCTTTGGAAATACCAAGGGGGTCTTTATGATCCTCTCAACGGACATCAAGTGTTATCTGTTCTAGGGGTTGAGCTAGTTCGACGAGTACCGTCCAATCAAACGGAATCTTTGTCACTGTACCAAAATGTGTTGCTACAACCCGACGCTCCTCCTCATCGGGCAGAAACACTACTGTCGCGACGATTTTTCTGTTATACTGTACCCGATTCCGATGCAACGTCTCTCACAGATGACACTATCCCTCGAGAACAAAGCAACGGCAGGATGGTCCAGACACCCAACAATCGTATGACTCCACAATTGCTACAAGATATTCGTATCCGACCGTATTCTCCCAAACGTCGCGTTCCCATCCATCAAGCCATGGCAGCCTACGAAACTGCCACGACATGGATTGAGGCAGGAGGAAAGCTTTTGGTATATTCGGAGTGGCCGAGTCCTAGAGCTACCTGGGGCAGTCGCAATACAAACACAATTCATGTTTGGGGAGCGGCAGATACCAAACAAGAGACGACACTTCGAGGTTTCTTCTTTGGTGGAGGGTCCCGGTCGCTCAGCTTTACTCTATTCACAAAACGTCAAACTCCCCAAAGTCGACTGTATTGGCCAGACTTGATACCTCCATCACCCCTTGTCTCTAGTCAAACTGTCGATGCTGCAACAAACAACAAAGAGAATAACGCAACTATAGTTGTGTCTCCGAAGCGATCGGCGTGGGTGTCCTTCGGACTCGGAGAACCAGATGCCAAACACAAGATTGGAATCCGAGAAACATACACTATGACCGAACCTGTCGGTAGTTGGGGCCGATTACGGAATGTGATATTGAGCTCGAGCGTTGCATACTCATCATCCCCGAACCGACGTCTCACATACACTCGATACGGCGAGGGCCCACCATTCTATGCTCCAGGCCGCATGTGTATGCTAGAGTTGACTGCGGAACCCCTCGATCATGAACGCCAATTGCCCCCGTTGGTCCAAGAGTTGCTTCGAACTCACGTGACTGGATGGCAAGGAGCTCCCTTTTATTCTCCTATGGACAATGACCAGATTAGAAACGAAACCAAAGGTGCAGCATCACACAGAAGAAACTACCCAGCACCATGGTTTGGCTTGCGGGCACCCATCTCGGAACCACCAACTCATTCTTGGTCCAACTACTTAACGCGGCAAGGGTTGAAAGCTTGGACACACCTTCAGCCGGTTGCCGGGCTAATCCAGTGGGCAAGGCGAGAACGAACGTTGTGGTAATAGTGCTACTGCTGTGATTGGCTCCCTCATCTCAGATAAGAACCCCAACAAGAGGGACTGGTATCGCCTCAGGTATTTCTAGTACTCGTACTCGTAGTTGGTTCGCAGTAGTCACTACAGTGACGAGAACCCAACCACCACCGGAATCGCTCCCTTGCTTGGGCCGAACGCTACATAACATCATGTCTTCGTCTAAAGGTAGTGCTGCAGAAACAAGCAAGTACCCACGTCAAAAGCCTCATTTATTGATACTAGTAGTACTAAGTGGAAAAGGTACTGATATTGTTGTACTAGTAGAAGACAAGCAGTGCCGTGGTGGTGGTGGTATCAGTTTCTCGTAGTTCCCCCCCTCTAGCAGAAATGTACCTACCTCTTCTACTACCCTATCGGTTGTGACAGTGAGTGACGCGAGTGACGACGACAAACATGGCCTCCATGGCCTCAAACAGATGCCCTTTTGGTCAACGTGCTACGCACCTCGTCATACCACCGTAGACAGTACTTCTGGAGGGTTCAATAGTTTCGATCATTGATCTTCTGTAAGGGAACGACTACCGGTACTGCCACTTAGAAGCAGTAGTACCTGTGCCAGGAGCGTTTCCGTCGTTGCTTTGTTCTTGCTGTTGGTGAGGTGCTACCGTTTCGCGAAGCCTTCTTCTTGCTGGTTGAAGCAGCTGGTTTCTTCAGTATCTTGTGGACTTCTCATCAAGATTATCATCCAGTCATTACATATTTTTCGTCATCGACCACACTGCTACAACAGTACTACCATACTGCGACAAGAATGAGGAGCTCATCTGATGCCAACCACAAGGACGAAACCCAAGGTGATACCGTGTGTCACTTTGGTACTTTCCCAAGGACAGCAGCTCCATCACAAGAAGAGTCCTCCTCTGACAATACTACTACTATCAACGTCGCCAGGAACCACTACAACCACGGCGACGAGGTCCTCGATCAGCACTTCATCATAATGCCGTTGTTGCTTGGAAACCTCGACTGTTTTTCAGCAGTCGCCACCATGACCAGCAGCAGCAGAACAGGAACAAGAATTGTGGGGTCAGGCGCAGCAGCAGTTGAGACCCATCAAGACCTTCTTGATATCATTGATGAGGCGTTATCCGTTCTCGAGGATGTCCCACCACCTCTTGATATGTTTGTCGCGCCGACGAGGACGTCTAGTAGCAGTGCTGCTGGTACGAGGAGTGCCACTGCCACCACCACTACCGCAACAATGATGACGAGGATTGGTGGTCAGCACTACCATGGCAGTGGTACTACTGCAAGGAGCTTTTCTACTGATGCTGCTCAGCAGTAACTAAGAACCTCTCGTGCTGCTCATCAGGAGGGGCCAAGGAAGACGAGGAGGAGGACGACAAGAACAAGAAAACGATCTCGTGTTGGTGGCTGCTCGTGCCTACTTGGGCTAAAGAAACTTTTGCACCGAGGGGGAAGGTAACACAGTTCACCACAAGAACATTTTGCATGAATATTGATATATATAGAATAAGTAGACTGAACCAACGATTACTACGAGTACCCGACCCGTACTGTACCGTCGTACATGGTACAGTCGAGAACATACGGATACGACTTCCTTGACTTCTGTTTCGTGTGGCATGCAGTACCTTTTCTACGACAACTACGGTACAGGCGCATGCAACATCCGCGCCATTTTGAAAGGAGGTCGGAGGCATCTTTTGACCACGTCATTTTCATCACACCTCCACACGATTGCTCAAGTTGTGTATGGTACTTGGGTGCAACCATCCTTACAGCCAGATTACTTCATCCGCTTCGTAACAGATCAATAAGTTCTACAGAAGCAATACAAACGGACTCAAGAATGCTGGAGTCAACGGTGCGTTCTATCCGAACATTGTTGACGCCTCGATCCAAACAGCGGCAGCGGCAGCAGCAACGAGAAACCAAAGGAGAATCTAGCACTCCCGAGACCATCTCCAGTCCAACAATCCAACAAGACGAATCACCTACAGCCACGGTCAATAACAATAATGGCAACACCACGAATGCCTTGTCAGTACCTGAACTGTATCAGTTGATTGACTCGGAAGTGCGTGTCAACCTCGGTGCGTCCGTCAAGTGCGGCATTTGTCTCGAAACCATCAAATCGCCCACTCGCACCTTGTGCGGACATGGGTTTTGCAAAACCTGTATTCACACTTGGTTGCAATACAGTAGTGCGTCTTGCCCCGAATGTCATCAAACGGGAGTCACCAAGCGATCACTGCAACCTCATGTGCATTTGCAGGGACTAGCCAAACAGTTCAAGCAGGCCTTGACAGAGTTTGCTTTGGTTCCGAGTCAATATTCTTCGTCCTTTACGACCTTGACACAAAAACCCATGGGGGAATCGGAATCGTCTGACGAAGAAGAAGACGACGACGACGATGAACAAGAAGAAATTGAGAATGGACCGAACGCTAACAGTCGCAAGGCCCAAAAACACTTGGACCGATTGCATGTTGCCATGGTTTGGAGAGATCAAGCCATTCCCCAACTTTCCTTGTCGGACACCCAAAAGGAAGAGAATCGTCAAATTGTGGAAGCGAATCGTGACGCTTGTGAACAAGCAGGGTTGCTACTCTCCGAGACAAGTGCAACTGTTGCTAGTGGGGGAACAATTCCAACCACCCAGGAAGTCCAAGAAGAAGCAAGAGAACATCAAGCGGCGGATACTGATCTTCCCGAGTCTCCTACCAGCGTGTTGATGGATTGTACGAATCATACACCAGTGAATGGAGTGGATACCTCATCCTCGTTAAAGGAAAGACCGGGTGGCCCTTCATCTCAGGAGCCACAAATCGACCTCCCTCACTCTCTCTCCCCTATTGCGTTCCAATTGTCCCAAGCATCACAGCCTGCAGTAGTACCGGAGACCAAGGATGCCGGGGGAACAACGACTAGGCGCTCTCGCAGAAACAAGAGCGAGCAAACGACTGCCCCAACGAGCGCATCCAGCAAATCCACCAAGGTCACTGTTCCTCCTTCGCGTCCTACCAACCCTTCCATTGCCAATATCACTGGCTTGCAGGAGGATTCGTTTGGTGCTTTGCATTGGACCAGTAAGAGCCTCACCTTGTCCAGTCGAGAAGATACACTGTCTCCCCCTTTGCTCGACGATCATGATGAGGGTCATGATGGGTACATGCAACAGCAGTTGAATGAGCCCATGGCTGAAGAATCAGCACCTGCCGAGGACGATACAAAGGAAGACGATGATTCAGAGGTTACCATCCCCTATGCTATGGCCTCTACAAACAAGCACCCCCCTACGCACGATTCTGTGACTCCAGTCCAAAAGGGTGCTGGTGCCAATCGCAAGCGTCGGGCCGTGAGTGCACCGCCTGCCATCGTTTCGACTGCGTCTCGATCTCCAGCCCATTCTCCTACCACCTCAACTACCTTTGCATTGAATGATATCGTACGGGTGGCATCTAGAACATGGAGTGGAATCAACAAACCTGGTGGAGTGGCTCGTATCCGCAAGATTAACCCCGATGGTTCCTACAATGTGGCGTATATTTTGGGTGGACGAGAATCCAACGTGGATCCTGCCTTTGTCTCTTCCACGGAAAATCCAGGAAAACGTCGACGTCTCGAAACGTTCGAAGCAGCCTTCCCCACATCCTTGTTGCAAGAATTGGTCCAACAAGGCTTTGATCCAACCGTGTCCTTGGAACAAGCCCATGCAGCCGCCGTCAAGCGAGAGGCTGAGCCTGCACCGAGTGCCACTGTCAAGGCCGTGACAGCCTCCAAGCCAGCTTCTAGTATGCGCAAGGCAACCAGCCTAGGCAGTGCCAACATCGCCACCACTGCCTCCAACAGAAGTAGTAGCAACAAAACCAAGAAACCTCGAACCAAAAAGTCTGTCCGTATCATGGACTCCCAAGACTTGTCTACTAGTGAGGCTTGTCCATTGGCAGATGCACGATACAAGCAGATGAAACAGGCTTCCAGCGGCAGAAAGATGATTCTTCCAGTGGTGGCTTCCAATTTGAAGGACCAAGACATGGCCAAGTTGCTAACGATTTGTGAACAAGATTTCAAAAAGGGTACGTCAAGTTGTGTGGGGGTAGAAGTTGCAGGGATCACGTTTACCTGACACCTTTTTCATGTTGTGCAACAGTTTCACTCAAACTAGAAGATACGTTCAGCAAGAAAACTGCTCTATGTGTGACACCGATGGGGTCCTCGGCCAAAGATGGCGATACCACAACCCTTTCTCGCACTGTCAAGGTCATGAGGTCAGCACTGGCTGGTATTCCTATAGTATCTCCCGATTGGTTGAGTGCCTGTATGGACAAGGACGATTTGGTGGATATTATTCCTTATGTTGCTCGATCTATGCCGAGCAAGTCAACTCCCATTGCAAGCGCCGGTGAATCGCAGTTTGGGGTCGCCAAACTTGCTGCCAACATGCACAAACAAGCTCCTGCTCCTCTGCAAAAAACGCGAGTCTTCTTCTGTGGATCCTTTCCCACAGCGCAACGACGAGACCTCCAACTTTTGGCTCGGGAAGCAGGAGCCAAAGTCCTTTCCAGCAATTCTGCTGTCCTGGCAAGTCTAGGCAAGCAACGGGTGGTTTTGGTTTGCCACGAGTCTACATCGGGTGTACCAATACCAGCAGCTATTGCACAAACAGTGAAAAAAGTGCTTGAGTCGGATGCCTCTGCTGTCCTTGTGGTAAACCCACAATGGATCTTTGAGAGCATCACCTGCGCCAAAGCGTTACCCAGCACTCACTTTCCACCTTGTAACCGTGTCGCTTTGGACTTATTTCGAATTAGCCAACCTTCTCAAGCGACGAAAAAATAAACTCTCCTCATCGACCTCACAATCCACTTTCAATAACGTCCAACTCGTGACGTACCAGGGTGGTAAGAGCCTTCCATCCCTCAGGCGACCTCATCGTCCCGATCGGCAACCAATGAACCCGCAAGTGTGCCATGTTGTTGAACAAGTCCCAATCCAGCATAGCGGGGGTGCCCGTTAAATTAAAGTCATTTGCAAAATCATATCCTCCCGTTTCAGCATAGTACAGGATAAGTGTTGCACCCTTGGGCAGAAAGGTAGCCGTCATGGTTCCTCCTCCACAAACAGAAATAAACACTTGTGTTTGCGAAAGCAATTCTACTTGCTCTTTCATGCCTATCGATGCCAAATCAACGTTTTGAACTTGGATGGATGGAAAGGTTTGAGAAAGCACTCGTTGTTGGTCAACGAAATGGGTATCCCGCTGCATATCATTGGATGAATGAGCACTCAAGACTATACGGAACGGTGCATTTGGTGGAGGGTGGATGGGTAATCCAATGTTCTTAAGCATGTAGTTCCGAAAACTGTACAACAACGGACCCTTCGCTGTATTCTGCACCTGCGTTTCCATAGGCATGAGCCAACCGTGATCTTTCATCCCATGATCAGTAAGCATCCCCAAACCTGCTACAGCATGTGTGGCACAGACAACCTTGGGGGTATCAACAGACGATCCAGGTTGGAATTGCACCGTCGACAATGTAGAATATGTACTAGGATCCACGCCTAAAAGTGGCAGGAACTTTTGTAGGTTTTCGGTACACTTGCGGAGTTTTTTCCCCTTCTTGATTTGCATCTCACATGTGGAATAGAGCAAAGGTAAGGTATCCACCCGTATCATGAAATGCTGTTGACCCACCGTTCCCGCGGAATCGATATCAAGCAATCGACCAAACATACTCAACAAGGTAAATATAGGCAAAAAGTCATCCCATAGCATGTGTCCCACATTGTGTGCCGCAAAAGAATGGAATGGGACGAGCGTGACGCCTTCGTCAAGTTGATAGTAGGAGGCCGGTGGGTCCTTTCGGATTTTAGGAAACCATTTCACCTTTTCAATTCCTTGAAACTGACCATGTCCAACCCATCTTGGATTGATACCACCAAGAGCCACTGTCAAGTTGGGAGTGGTGCTCACACCAGTGGGGTCAGACATTTCGGTCGACACAAAGGAAAGAGGCACACGTTTTTCGTGAAACTGCCGTTCAATTGGCGATTCCACCAGAAAGAACTCCTTCGTCTCAACATCCAGACACAGATTGGAAAACTCGCAGGATCTGTACATCCATGCAGTGTCTGGGTTGTGTGTTTCCCCAACGCAATGAATGTTGGAATGAAAGGGTTGATTTCGCAAGTAAACGGGGAGCGTATTCAATGACCCATCAGCTGGCTTCCTTGCAGCTTCAACTGAATCACTTCGGCCACGTACATTGGTTGTCAAAGCATCATTCGTAGATTCCACTGCATGCGATGTCAAAGGCAGTACAACTACTTGTGAAAGCACAATCAGCCCCAACAATCCATAAAACAGGTATCGCTTGTTTTGTTTGGTCCTTGCAACTTCTGCTTGTCGAAGCTTCCTATTCGATGATTTCCCTTTCGGCTTGAAGTCCGTTGATGGAGCGCTTGTTTCTGTCCCTACTCGACGCATAGGAGGAGGCGACAACTGTTGCAGCAAAGTGAATCCTAACGAAGGAGGTGAAGTATTTTTTATGCTTGTGTTATATGACGG
>WXVQ01000296.1:0-21611 GCA_013372465.1 Nitzschia sp. Nitz4 | reverse complement strand
TAGTGGCGGATGCGTTTGGTTTCTTTTGTGGCGGTGGTTTAGTGGTTGTGGAGAGGTGGTTACCGGCCAATCGGGTACTTCTCGGCGTTTCGAGGTACGTCAGCATAAAATTTCAATCACAAAACCCGTGAGTAGCAGAAGCACCAAGTAGTAAGGCTAGCCTTGTATTTTTCGCATTGATAGCTCGAGATGCCACGTGGCAAGTATGTCCTTGGAAATTCGAAGATACTCCTTTTTTGTACGAATCACCCAATGTAACCCTGGTACGCACAACAGACGTGCACCAGCAACAGCAGACTTCGAAAGTTTCGCAACTTCCTCCTCCTCATCAATAGATATCGGGGTCCTCAACTTACGACTTCCATTGATTTGGGGTACCAGTGTTGCTAAACCATTTTGACTCCTCCTCTTGCACCATGGTTAAGAAGTTTGGCCCCTTGCAACCTAAACCGGTAAGGCTAGTACCAATGGAAGCTACCTCTAGTAGTACTCACGAGAACCCTCCTATTCTCTGCTGTCGCTATTCGACGATACCACTAAAAAGTATCATTCTCTACTACTAGTAGAAAGAGAAGGACTTCAGTTTGGCAGCGAGGAGTCGTATGTCGTAAGTGTACTCGTAGGAGCGATGAGCGATGAGGCAACTCTACTAGAGAGACCTGGAACCTACTACAACAGCATAGCACTCTTGTCCCTTTAGGCTTCTCTTTTCATCGTGCATGATGATCTTCACGACAATATTGTGGTGATTGATGACCGGAATTGCTTGTCACAACAAAGGAACATTTACTATGACGAATGACTGGCGGGAACAATCTTCAAAGTTCCTTTTACATGGTGGTGGTTTTACGAGTACGAGATACAGTACCGGTGGNGGTGGTGGTGCTGTTCGCGAATAGGACGTGACTTATGCTCTGGATGATTTCTCCCGACCATCATCTAAATGAGAACTTGCCCTCCCATCTTCTGGCGCCAGCAGCAATAATGGCTGGATTCGCAACGACATGACCGTGGGTGGTGCAACCCACACAACAGCAACAGCCGGCAAACGGCCACCACCATCAAGAATCTGTCTGTTACTACTACTAGTACTCGCTATTCGCTACCCAACTACCTAGGTAGTTCACACGCGTACCTTGTTGCTATCCGATAGTCGACTTTACCAAAGAAAGCCGTCTCAAGGAAGCTGGAGTATAGAATGTCAATGGAAGATGGGAATATCTACCCTCAATAATGAAACTGCAGATCAAAGTGATGATCGATTCAAGGCAGAGATTGATTCCTGCCGAGTTGGCGCAAATGAGGTGTCAAGTCCTGACTTGGTAGCGAAGCTAAAGGCCCAGTGGGGGTTACCGGTGCCTGTTAACGACGTAGAAACTCCAGGGAATGAGTCTACATCTGAGCAGGAGGACCAAGGCAACAGAAACGACTCTGAAATTATTGAAGGAACGAGTCGACAGTCCTTTATCCCGACGGACTCACATTTTGATTTCGAGGAAGAGCGTATTAGACGTCAAGAGCGTCGTGATGAGCGGGAGCGACTTCGCGCTGCCCGGCCCAAGAATGAGGTTGTCACAAATGCATACTTGGAGCATGTAACAGCCAAAGTAACGGTAACACCTGCGTATGTTGTCGAAGGCACCCCAATAGAGAAGGAACCAGAAGAAGAGAAGCAAACGAACAGCATCAATACACCACCTACCAAGTTTTTCTGTCGCCCTTTTTTTTTGTGCTTGGCAGTGTTGCTAGGGTCGTCACTGATTGGAGGTATTGCTGGCGTCTCTGTGTGGGCGACTGGCTCGGACCCACAGTCACCAACTCCCGCACCAACAGAGGCACCAACCCTCGCTCCAACTTCTCAAATGCACAGTGCTATGATTGAGCTACTGAAGTTGCTCCAAGTACCCAATTCAGAACTTTTGGAAGTACAAAGTTCACCACAACACAAGGCAGCCCAATGGTTGGCCGAAGAAGATCTATATTACCTAACCGAAGACATGCTCCAACATGGAACAGAGATGGACGTTTCAATGCAACAACAGTTCCTGGAACGTTACGCCTTGGTTGTCTTGTACTATTCAACACAAGCGGGATACGATACTTCGTGGTCGAATAATTGTGGGTTTCTTGGAAACCTTACTTCTGTCTGCGAATGGAATTGTGAATGGGAGGGGAAGGTTAGAAATCATGGAGGGTTGATTTTGCAGGATAGTTCATTCATGGGCGTGACGTGCTGCGAGGAACCTGGCTATGGAGAGAATTGCACTCAATCAAACCTGAAGACGGTACAGGCCATTCAACTGGGTAGGTTGCTTGCTCTGTTCTATTCAGCCTTACTAAACATGGCACTCACGGTCTGCTTTTGGTGCTCACTTAGTCGACCACAAACTTGGTGGAACCATTCCAGTCAGCGAGCTGAAATTGCTCTCAAGCCTTGAAACTCTGAATTTGGCTTGGAATTCAATAGGCGGCTCTGTCGACTTCTATGATTTCTTTCTCTCTCCCTCTTCGTCTCTGCGACACATACTGCTGATTGTTAATCAGCTTCGCTTGACAAATTTCTTCAAGAAGACCGACGATACAACAGAAAGATCGCTGGAAGAACCCGCACCCCCTTTGAAAACATTGCAACTCTCTTGGAAAGAAGAAACGGATCTACATTCCCTTGACTACGGCACTGAATTCAATCAAATAGGTGGAAGCCTGCCTACGGAAGTTGGGCTTTTAGCGAATCTAGAGGAGTTGTATTTGGAGTACATGGATTTGACGGGGAGCTTGCCCTCAGAGATAGGTCTTCTCACGTCTCTGTCTGTGTTGTCCTTGTCTTACAACGAGTTAACTGGTTCCATCCCAAATGAGCTCAACAGTTTGGTATCTCTTGAGATCTTGCGGCTTCATTCTAATCCGTCCCTGTCTGGCTCTTTGAACGAGTTGTGCGAACTGGAATCAACCACTTCAGGTTCCCGAGACTTTATGAGTGATTGTGAAGACACGATCCAATGTTCCTGTTGCAACGAATGTTTTTAGTAGCTCGAGTTGGCGATGTTTTGAAGGTAGGGAAGGGATGAAGTTTTGGACCTTGGTCATGTTCGATTGCGATGACAATGACACCGAGAAATGGGCCCACTGTATAGTACTAGTACATGTGATACATAGAGTAGATATATTGTTTTGACTATTCGAGGAATTCTACAAGATAGAGGTAAGGCCAGAGCTTACCTGTGACCCACCACTGGTTGTCACGATGATGGGCAATCCCATTCATGACATCCTCAATACGAGGGTCCAGCCTGTTCTTGTATAAGGTCTTCAAATCGTATACCTGCAAAACTTGGCCAGTAACAGGATGGATACGAATAACAGCATTTTGAAAATATACATTTGCCAGTAAGGTTCCATCAGCTGGGTCCCACTCTAATTCATTCAGGTACTTGATATATTGCATGGGTCTCCCTGCAAGCGTAGCTGAAACCCGAAATTGACCAACTTCCCGAAACTGCAGGTTCCATATCAGTATCGTGTCCGATCCATCAGTCACATAGAACTGCCTTGATTCTGGGTCGAATGTAATACCCCACCCCTCATGATTCGTACTGGCAGTCGTCGAGTACTGGAATGTCAGCTCCACGGACAAGTCATCCGCATTGTAGACGAATGCGGTTCGTTCTCTCCAGGTTAGTTGGATGTACTTTTCTTTGCCATCTTTGTCCAGGAACCAGCACAGACCTTCCCCAAAATAATCATCTCTCATGGAATGTTCTCGCAGCACTGTGTTTGAATCTGCACTTGCAGTGTCTTCGGTTGGACTGTAGAATCGAACCACAGACTCACCATACATCCCCGTAGACTCTACCAAGTATTGATTTCCTGAATGCCAGAATAGTCCTTGTGTAAAAGCTGACTGGTCATGGTGATACCGCTGTATTAGGCGGTATTTGTCGGTAACTTTTGCAATACCATCGAAGTCATCCCATTTAGACGTATTTGACGTCTTTGGCTCATAAAGACACCAGAACCAGGTAAGCCCTACAGCCGCCAAACCCAAGGGGATACCGAGAATCATGGTTTTCCATGCAAGTGTCCTCTTCGGGTGGATCAGAGGATCTTGCATTTCAGATCCTTCACTTTTTTCGAGGTTGTGTCCTGAAGATCGGTTCTTCCGGCCAGAGGCATTCTTGCGACGCTTCATCGGTAATGATCAGTTGCCGCTTCAAAAGTGCTTGAAAGACAGATACTGCTTTGCTTCGTCGTCGCAACGGCTTGTTACGGAAGGCTGGAATCGGCAAATACGAAGTTGGCTGTGATCGACCGGGTTTATTTGTCCATTGTGGCAATTTGTTGGTGGCCCTTCTTCACTCGACACCTGCCGAGAATTTGACTCGCACGAATGAATTGTTGCGCAGGCGAGGTGTCCAGTCGCTTCCAAAATACAGAACTACTAGTACTACCTAGCAGATAGAATGATTAATGATTTCCCACCAAAAAGATTTCTACCACAGACCACCATTGTGATGATAGTACCGGTACTTGTATACTCGTACCCACAGGTGCCGTAGCAACCGGTAGTTGTACCCCCTCTAGCACGGTACTCGCACGATGGCGACGCTGCATCGTTCTTTGCATCACCTCAGCATGCTATCAAAATCAAGGGTCTTCTTTGTAAACAAAGATAAGCACCGTTGATGTAGATTAGAAGCGTCAAATGTGTTTCAACTGATGGGTAAGTGTTTCGACAGCCTCCCCTTTTCTCTAACCACCAGAGACCAATGGTCTGTTGTGCGCGATGACCTTGTCAGTGTTTGAAACGTTGGCGTCATCGTTGGTGTTATAGGGTGTTTTCGCCAACACGTGAGGTAGAAGGAATCCACTTTTACAAGGAATTAACTTGTTGGTTGTTGGTTGTAATGCCTCATGGGGATTGGAGGATTGCAGGAAACCTGGAAGTATCTTTCCTCCAATGCAGCCCTAACCCTTAATACAGTTCTGCCCCAAACGTAGAACTTGAAACCTTATACCCCTCGCAGTGAATGACGGATTGATAAAGGTCTCAGGGCTCGACGGAGGTCCAAAATCATACCGTCCTAATTTCGAGAAGTGCCGGATCCGAGACGTCACTTTGCACAGTGATATATGCTTGTCTATATGCACCGTTCTTGCATCAGACACTTGAGGCACGGATCTTAATTATAGACTTGCTGTTCTTTCACCGATTGTGAACTTCTGCAGTCGCCCATAGTACTGCACGATTTATTGAAAGGCTTGAAAATTCAACAGACGATGGAGGGTGGTGAATGTCAGTCAGCCACTTCTTGTTGGATGGCCCTGTCTTTCAGCCGCCATATCCCACAAAACGAAACTGTTCTGCTCCAGAAATAGAAAACAACATCACCATGAATGTCCAAGATACAGACCACCATGTCGCGTTAAAAAATATGTCGATCCAAGAGCCATCGTCTCCAAAGGAGGATGAGATGGTGATGGCGCCAACAACAGCGCCACGAAGAAGATTCCAGAGGCGGAATTCAAAGTGTCCAACCATGTTCCGGACGATGCTGTCTCCTTCCCACATTCGTGATATGCGCAAGTTGGATCTGGAAACATTACCGCCATCAATGAAGTGTCAATACCGGCAACTTCAACGAAAGTTGTTCACTTCGAGAAAGTCGCCTTCGAGTCTGTTTGAGCAGTTCCCTACATCCAAACCAACGGAAGCACCTCAAAAGGATGCGAAGAAAATGCGAACGTCTTGTTTGCACATCTTGACTGAGGCTTTGAACTTGTCAGATCCATCGGATAGTCAGTGTGGAGAGGCCTAAATAGTGAGAGGATGGAATGAAAGAACTATTCCTTGCAGCAGTCATTCCTACCCACGGGACATTCGAACATCTCGAAGTCCATTCTAGATGGACAACCGGTACCGGGTACGCATCCGCGATGTGTGTACTGGTTGACCACTACATGATAGAGAATAATGTACGATATTACAATAGCAATGGCTTAAACAATACTTCTTGTTTCCGTAGCTGAACACCTTGTTCGGAGAGGGGCAGCTAAAACTATCTCGCCTCTTGTCACCGGAACGCAAAACGGAAATGAGGTGATCTAATCGATGAGGCTTCGCCCAATCATCACAAGACAGGTCGATGTACAGACGCCTCCGGTACTTTTGACAACTGACAGCACGATTCCAAGGACCCAATATCGACACTCACAACAACAGCAACCCACCCTCATTCCTATTTTCCTTTCATTGGATTTGGTTTCACAACATACCATCATGCCGGCTAGTGCGGGAAGAGTGAGGATGCCTCACAACAATAGGATGAGCACTAGTGCCACCCTGAAAACACACGCCATTTGGCAGACTGCCATTGGACATGATCCCTACGCCAACGATTCTGAGAAACAAGACACCGAAGCTGTTGCGGCTGCCAAGGAAAAGGCCAAAGAAGTCATGAATCTGGCTCGTTCGCAGAATGTGACGGACGGTGCGAAACGAAACGATTTCACGACGAAAATGTACATGGGTCTCAAAAAGGGGAAACAACGACGGGCCGATACAGAAGGTGCCCAAGTGGGAGGAGACGCTCATTTGCAGCAACTATTGGATGATGCCTCCAGCAGCAGTGAGGAGGAATTTGTGGCTGAACGAATAGAGGAGAGTAAACCATCATCGTCATCCAAACAAAAGAGTAATCGAAAACGAAGTTCTTCCAGTGACGACGAGTCTGACAGCTCCTCGGAAGAGGAATACCGGAGGGAAAGGAAGAGACGCAAGAAGGAAAGGAGCAAGAAGAGATATAGTGACGACGATTCCGAAAGTTCATCGGATGAGGAATACCGGAAGGAACGAAAGAGACGTAGGAAAGAAAAGAGCAAGAGAAAAAAGAAACACAGGAGGAGAAGCCGAAACGATGACAGCAGTGATTCGGATGAGGATCGCCATTCTCGTCGTCACAAGAAGTCACACCGCAAGAAGCATCGCTAGCTAGAAGAAAAGTAGAGAATCAAACAATGACACATACCACTGTTTCAAATGTAGCACTGTAGATATCTTACTGTTTGGAGGGATTGAAGTCTGAGTCCAAGGCAGGGTCTCCAGTAGCTTGGGCAAGTTCCTCTCGTACTTCATTCTCGGTCATCCGGTAGACAGTACCGCAGAATTCACATTTTGCCTCAATTTTCTTTTCCGTATCTAGAATTTCGTTGACTTCTTCTGGTGATAGCAGCCGAATGGCTCGGATCAGACGATCCGATGTGCAAGGACAGTGAAACTTCGGCTCAATTTGCTGCAACGGCGTCATACCAAGACCATCCAAAAGCTGCTCGGATAGTTCCAAGGGGCTCATTCCTTGATGCAACAAGGTAGCAGGATGTTGATTGGTTCCATCTTTATCCATGAGCGCAACAATATTCTGATGAATCTTCTCTATCGTTTCGTCGTTGGCATTTGGCAACCGTTCCACGAGGTAACCCCCAGCCCCGGTGCACAAAATTTCACGAAACGTCGTCGCAGCCGACAAAACACAGGTTCGTTGTTCACTTTTGGCCAGATATCCACCTAGGAAGAGAAGAAAGTGGATCGTATGCATGAGCAACCCTTGTGTCAACCCTGTGGCACCATGTCACATTAGAGTCACTTACCAACATCTCGATCAATGTCTCCATACTGAACAGCAGTAATACCATTGTAGGGGCGCTTCCAAGAAGGGTGATTTTTCACAACTTGGAGCGCCCCTTTCCCAACAGCTTTCCTCAAGGGCATGTCGTCCAGAGCAGGATTTGCGGCATAGCCTCGAACTTCCCCTTTGCCATTGGCAATGGCCACAATCCCCCCAATTGGTCCATCCACTGGCAGCCAAGAATGAATGAATATGGAGTAAATAAGATAAAATAGAACAAATCTTCCATCGACAGGATTCTCGTTACTCACCATTAAACGTCAATTGAACCATTTGCTCGTCTTGCATCCCGTTGCTCATGAGAAGGGCACTGATGGAAGCTCTTCCAAGTGCCTCAGCAGAAGTGGGCGACATTGCATGAGCCAGACAAATATCATTCATCAAGTTTCGAGTGGTACAAGCAGAAACTTTGACACTACCATCCGAGGACATGGCAGAAAACACTTGATCTCTGGTGTTGCCGGGGTTGGCGAATTCTGTGAGGTCCGAAGCGGTGGAGCTGAAGCACTTGGTGGAGAGGCGACACCATCGATGGGCGCTGAGAGGGTGGAAACTGAAACTGCGGCAAGCTGCTAGCATGTTGGTGAAGAGGAGTAAATGCAACAAGAAACCTTTCATACCCAGAGGCATCCAAACTCCAGGTTGTTGTACGGTGGTGATGCGTTCCAACGAGAAAGGTGGTGGCAGTGGTTGTGGATCGTCTCGCACAAGGCATGGAAAGTCATGAAGTATGTATGCATGGTGCACCAACGGGAACCTATGTACAAACCAAATAAATAGCACGGCCAAACGGAAAGACTCTCCCATTCTGACCACGAAAATCCCAGTGGGTTGGTATGTAAGTATTACATATACAAAGAGCTGTATGCTTATCGGAACGCGGAGTTTCTGGATTCGAGACGACGTCGGGAGGTCGCGACGGCTTGTGGGAGGCCTCGACACACAGAGCAAGAAGTTTGGGTGAACATGGCCCATGGGCGAAGAGGAACAATCACAACTACCGCAACACCTTAGAAACGCATTTCAAAGAACCAATACCACTTCGACTTCAGCATCCGAAGAGGAATCCACAGGCAATCGGCACACGAACTGGACACCCCGAGTAGGGGCACTGGTCCTTCAGGCGGGTCGAGGAAAAACCGGCATTTCTCCTAGTAAAGTTCTCGAGAATTGGACTAGGAAATTGGTGAGTTTTCGTATTCGTGGCGTCTGTCATCCCCCTTTTGGCTCTCACCCCCTCACTCTCCTCCTGTCTCGTCCTCACACAACAGGTCGAGTCTATTCTTCAAGAAGAGACTCTTCCTTCATCTAAACACACCACAAAAACTGCAAAGGAAGCTCTTGATCTTCTTGAAGCAGCCAGGTTCGCTGCAGAGAGCAGACCTGTGCACTGGGACAAGGAATTGATCGAGCAGGTCATTGAAATCCTTTCCACGCATCCGGTAAGAGCATTGTAGGAGCATCTCGGCAAAGCTTGGCGGCTGCGCTTCACACCTCTGATACCTTGTTAACTACTGTTGCAGACGTATCAGAAACAAGGCATCGACACCAGATCTATTGTGGAGGCCTTCCAACCGCCAGCTACTTCCAAGACTAAGAGCGTCCATTCGCGTCCACGAGGGCAAGGAGAGACTTCCATCGGGTCTTTGGCTGTAGGGATGGCGAATCGATTGGCTCCCACCGAGGGAAACAACTTCGCAGCGGGCATTGCCAACCTCCTTCAGGATGTCGGCCCTGCCGCCACGCGATCGGCGGACACCTTTAGGGACACTTTGGCGGAGCTTTCTGCCAAGCGGGGACCTCTAGATGAAGCTGCTCTAGCTAGAATTATTTTCTTCTTTTCCGACAAGGGAAGAGACGCTGATGGATCCGCAACGATGGGTGTATCTTCTGCTCTTCTTGGAAGTCTTATCCCTGGTCGGAGCAACGAATCCTCTGTGGATGGTTGGAACCTTTCCTCGGTTGCCTCCGTGCTCGAACAGGATTATGCTCGTCGCGACTGGGCCGCGGTGGCGAAGTACTGGGATTTCCCTAACTTTGTGATCCGCGACGCAGATCAGTTCCGCACTCTGATTGAATTGTACAGGGCCGGAGCTAAGCGGGTCCCTCCTCTGCAAGCTCTGACCTCGCAATGGAGGAATACAACGGGGCAACTCTCCGTTATTGAATCCATCATGTCCGCTTCTCAAGGAGCATACTCTTGTCCCTTGACCGAAGAAGAAATGGCTGATGCCGCTACGGCTGCACCGGGTGCTACCGGTTTGGATCCGCGCTGTTTTGCTTCCATGGAAGTGCTCCAGCGTCTTCTATTCCTTTCCGATATTCCCCTGCTCTGTCGGCGCGTTAGAGATCTTTTTGTAAACGGACTTCTCAACTGTCCAGAGGTTCTCCTCTGTTCGCTCGTCCGGCTACAATTGAGCGTTGCAAGTGCTCCTTCTCAACCCGGAAGAGAGGGTCTTGCAAATGCTGGCATTCAAATCAAGACGGAACTCATGCGGGAGCTAATTCCCCTTTTTTTCAGGCCCAACAGCCAACATCGTGTACAAAATGGCCCCGCTGCGCTCCGTCGATTGTATGCTATCTCTCCAAATACAGTCACCGCTGCTTGCTTTGAAGCCTGGAGAAGCACCGTCAATGATACTCCGCAAATGAGACTAGCTACTTTGATGCACATCATCAACATTGCGCGGTTGTTGCCTTCTCCAGCCGATGCTATTGCTTCGCTCTTGAATGGCAGCAAGGACCCAGAGTTCAGTATTGCAATTGCCTTCGTAATGGCGGACAATGATTATCTCCAGCTTCAACCTTGGTTGGTAGAAAAGCTTTCGAACAATACTTCTGTCGCTGTTTTTGCTCCAGCCGTGATTTCTTACCTTGCCAAGACCCATGCGTCCGCTGCACCCCGAAGTGGAGATGCTGCATCGGCACCGCTCGTCAGTATTGAAAACATTGCTGTTTCGTTGCAACGACTTCAAGCACTTGGTTCAAATGTTTTGTCTCAAATGTACCCTGGAGGTGATGGCTCCCAGAATGGAAATTCACTTGAGGACAGCCTAAAGGCATTGACTGATGCCTGTGTCAATGCCCATCCATCGCTCCGGGGAGCCCTAGCTGGGGATGCCAATGGTGGCGGAAACGACAATGCGTCTGGCAGGTCCACTCCAGGCGCTCCCAACGCATCGCATGATGTTGAGGAGCTTGCAAACGCATATTTTCAACGAATTTATACATCTGAGCAAAGTATTGGGGAAGTTGTTGAAATGCTCAAGCGCTTCAAGTCCTCCAGCAACACCAAAGAAAATGATATTTTCGCTTGCGTGATCCACAATCTCTTTGATGAATACAGGTTCTTTGCGCGATACCCAGAGAAGGAATTGCGAATTACAGGAATCATCTTTGGTACTCTCATCCAAGAACAGCTTGTCAGCAGTATCACTCTAGGGATTGCACTTCGATACGTTTTGGAAGCTTTGCGAAAGGAGCCGGGACCACCAGGAACTGCATCCAGCAGCAGCAAAATGTTCCAGTTTGGTATGTTTGCCTTGGAGCAGTTCAAGGGACGACTCCATGAGTGGCCCCAGTACTGTTCCCACATTGTTCAAATCCCTCACTTGCGTGAGCGGTACGCCGACTTGATCGCTGAGATTGAGGAGGCCATAGAGAATCCAGTGCGACCAGCCCCGCAGGCTGCAGCCAAACCTGGGGCTGGAGCTTTGTCTGTCGCCTCCACAAATGAGTCGGTCGCCTCTTCCCATAGTGGGTCTGCCCCTGCCCCTGCCAGTATTGTCCCTCCTGCAAGTGAAGGAATTGTATCAACGGACAGCCAACCTCGTATTGCCGAGTTCGGCCCCCGATTGGGCCGTGCTGTCACAGAGGGTGGGGATGAAGAGAACGAAGAGACTGCTCCTCCTGATAACGTTTTGGACCGCGTTCAGTTCCTCATTAACAATCTTGCGCCATCCAATGTGGAGAGCAAGTGCCAAGAACTCAAGGATCTTTTGGATCCGCAATATTTCGGTTGGCTTGCTCAGTTCTTGGTGGTCAAGCGTATCAGTACCCAAGCGAATTTCCATTCCTTGTATCTCACTCTTCTTGATCACCTTGGAGAGTATGGAAAAGGATTGCTTGAAAAAATTCTGGAAAGTGCCTACCAGAACATTGGTAAATTGTTGCGCTCCCCCAAAATTACCACTTCATCTTCTGAGCGTAGCTACTTGAAGAATCTTGGTATCTGGTTGGGACAAATCACTCTCGCTAGGAACAGGCCTATCCTTCAGATTATGTTGGACTGTAAGGAATTGCTGCTCCAAGGATACGAGACTGGCAAGCTGATTGCTGTGGCCCCGTTCCTCGCAAAGACCATTGAAGGTGCAAAGAACTCCTTCGTTTTCCGCCCCCCTAACCCTTGGCTAATGGGTTTGTTGGGTGTTTTCCGTGCTGTTTACAACGTCGATGGCTTGAAAATGAACATCAAGTTCGAGGTTGAAGTTTTGTGCAAGAATTTGGGTATTCGTTTGGAAGATATCCCACTCAAGGGAAATGAGTTGGCCAAACGCATTGCTCCTGTGAAGGAGAAAAACCCCGACTTCAACATCAAGGCTTCGCAGAAATCGAGCCAAGGGCCTGCACCAGCACCTGCAGCCGGAATCTTGGCTACCCCAGACGCAAATGCTGCCCTCAGTATGAGTGGTGCCTCTGGCGAGCGCGGCTCCGGTGATGACCATGATACTGTGATCCCCAATCTCGCTGCATATGTCACTGTCAACCCAAGTCTCAGTCAGCTACTTCAGCAGGCAACACAAGGTGGAAGTACTGTATTGGCATCACTTAGCACTGCAACGCTCAAGCGATCTGTGCCTGTTGCCGTTGACCGCGCTATCCGCGAGATTATCCAGCCCGTCGTTGAGCGTAGTGTCACAATTGCTTGCATCACTACCAAGGAGATTGTCACCAAGGACTTCGCTATGGAAAGCGATGAAAACAAAATGCGAAAGGCCGGTCAGCTGATGGTGGCCAATCTTGCTGGAAGTCTCGCTCTTGTGACTTGCAGGGAGCCACTTAGATCTAGTGTTTCCACTCATCTTCGCCAACTTTTGACCAGTAGTACTGGTTCCAACGAAAAGTTGACTGAACAGGAGATGAATGTTATCGAGCAGTGCGTTCAAATTTGTGCCACTGACAACCTCGAACTCGGTTGCATGTTGATTGAGAAGGCGGCCACAGAGAAGGCAGTTCGAGATGTGGATGAGGCCTTGGCCCAGTCATTGAATGCGAGACGCAAGCATCGTGATCAGACTGGTCAGCCTTTCTATGACATGTCTATCTTTGGCAACTCAAACCAGCGCTACCCAGGTGCACTTCCAGAGCCCTTACGTCCCAAACCTGGAGGTCTTCGTAGTGAGCATTTCCAACTATATGACAGCTTCCAGAAGTTGCCACGTCAATCCCCGGGCCCTGGTGGTTTGAGTGGAGGTGCAGCCCAAGGGGGCCTTGCACCTGGTCGAACTGCTTCTGCCTCGAGTGGAGCAGGCTCGGAGCACGAGGCTACAGCTCAGAGGGCGCAACCAGGTATCGAAGCTTTATCGTCTATCGCGGCCAAGCTGGATAGTGCTATTACGCAACTTTTGTCTGCAGCAGGACAGCGGGCCCCTGAGATTAAGCTTCCAATGCTTCCTCCTGATCATCAGATTCGTCAGCTTCTAGCTGCTGTCAAGCAGGTGTTGCCCAATATCAGTCCGAATGGAACAATTACCAGGAACCTAACTGCCGCTGAGCAAGATTCAGTCTTGGGTTTCTCGCAGGGTATTTTCAAGCGCTTATACGAGCTCAATCTGGGGGAACCTTTGCGCCTTGAGGCTCTTGTGGCATTGTTGGAGAACGTCAACATTGCATGCCCAAAGTTGGGTCAAGATCTTGGAACTTGGGCGACGTATGCTCCGACTAATACTGAACAGCAGCGTCGTCTTCACAGGACCGTCATTTTGTTGCTCATTCGTAGTCGCTTGTTGGTAGTGGCTGACTTGGATGCGTTCTTGGCTGCCCGTGCAGACAACGGAAGGAATCCAATTTGGGTTGAATTCTCTTTCCTTTTCGTGAGGACTGCTTTCTTGGAGCGAATTTCGCTACCAACAGACTTTCCAAAGTTGATGGATCTCATGACTCGCATTGCCGAAGGACAAAGTCAAGCAAATCCTCAGGTATTGCAACTTTACAGAAAACCAATCCTTCGCATGTTGGAAGAGACCCGTGGTTTGGTTCCTCGCGGTGAGTCAAAGGCTGTAGATTCAGCAACTGCTGGTTATTCCGCAAATCAGAAGAGCGCTCCTGATACTCAAGGAAGCCAGAGCAGCTTGTCTCCAATTTCATTGGCAAAAATGTCGACAGCTCCTAGCAAGGTGGCAGAAACATTCACTAGTTTGGCGGCGAAGGATCCCGCCACCGCGAAGCAACAGGTGTCGGCGCTTTTGGATAATTGGATCCGGGTTGACAGTGAAGGTTCGGGAAATGAGAAGCTCCAGGTACAATTTCTTCAATTTTTGCAGCAATCTGGAGTTGGAAAAGAGGAGGAACAGACTGAACGCTTTTTGCGCCTCTCTGTTCAAATTGTTGTTGAAGCTACGTTGAAGTCGGCTACTGCTGGACCCAACAGAGCCAAAAATGCTTTGAATCACACTGTTGTTGATATCTATACTAGGCTTCTTGTGTTGATGTTCAAGCACTTGAACGGTGGTGGTAGTGCTGAGCAAGTTGCGGCTCAGCGCCTCAGTACATTGAACAAGATTCTTGGTGTCATCTCGAGAGCCATGATGTCTGATTCTGAGCGCACCAAGGCACGTGGTACCCAATGGGATCAACGGCCTTGGTTCCGTATTTTCTTGAATCTTGTGATTGACATCAACAAACCTGATCCACTTCTAGAAGGAGCCAAGTTGCCTGTGTTGAGCGTATTTGCCGCAGCTTTCCATGTTACACAACCCCTTGTTTTGCCAGGTACGTATCAAATTTTGTTCTCAACGAGTTTATTTCCTAAGCCTCTCTGACATGTTTTGTTTAGGTTTCGCCTTTTCATGGTTTGAGCTTGTCTCCCATCGCCATTTCCTACCCAATTTGCTGCTCGCAGCAGGGCAAAAGGGGTGGAATATGGCCCACCAATTGCTCATTGACCACCTCCTCTTCTTGGAACCACATGTGAAGCGAGGTGAAATGCCGCCACCAGTGAAGAAACTCTACGAGGGTACATTGCGAGTTTTCCTTGTCGTGTTGCATGATTTCCCAGCGTTTTTGGCTGCCTACCAGCTTTCTTTCTGCAACGTCATTCCCTACACGTGTGTTCAGTTGCGAAACTTGGTGCTGTCGGCCACTCCAAAAGGAATGCTTCCACCCGATCCTTTCACTCCGAACCTCAAGATTGATCTTCTTCCTGAGATTTCGCAGAGTCCAACGGTGTTGTCTGACGTTTTGGGTCCTATCGAGTCGTTCCGCCCTCAGTTGGATGCATTTTTGAAAGACGGACAAGATCGCAAGTTCTTGTCTGTTGTTCTTCCGTTGCAATGCAAGAAGGGAACATCTGAGGTGGAACCTGCGAAGGTCAACTCACTAGTTTTGTATGTGGGGATTCATGCCCTCGCGCGTCTTCAGAATGGACAAATTTCGCTCTCTCGTACACCAGAGATGGAGATCCTTCAAAAGTTGATGGAATTTGATGATAAGGGGCGCTATTTGTGTTTGAATGCCATTGCGAACCAACTTCGCTACCCGTCCAGCCACACACACTATTTCTCGTGCGTCATGCTCTATCTCTTCAGTGAGTCCAAGGACGTTGCCGTGAAGGAGCAGGTGACTCGTGTTCTCCTTGAACGTTTGGTTCTTCACAGGCCACACCCTTGGGGATTGTTAGTCACCTTTATTGAGTTGATCAAGAACCAAAGGTACGGGTTCTGGAACTATCCATTCACGCGATGCGCCACCGAAATTGAAAAGGTGTTTGAGAGTGTTGCTAGGTCATGCATGCCGCCCGGGACGCAGCATTCAACTGTGGCAGCGGGTGGTGACGAATAGACCATTGGAACTTCGTTGAAATTCTTTGGGGTCCGAGGGGCGACCCCATTGTGAAATATTACTATTGAAATAAAATACATCATAACCAGAATTATGCGAAAGTTTGTATGTGCTTCGTACGTTGATACTTAGTAAGTCCGGAGTGCGGACTCGGCCGTCAAACATGCAGAAAGCGTACCAAAAGCTTGGCAATGTCAAGACTTCCTGTCCTTCTTCTATCATTGCTCTTGTTTACGAGGGTGCATTCTTTTGTTCTCAGTCCCCACTTGGGAATCAGTTTACAGAGACTCGCGATGTCTAAGGAAACACCCAGAGGATTGTTCCATGAAGCACCCAAACAAAAGCCTCCTTCTGTTTCTGCCAACGACCCACGCAATCCAGAATACGATGAGAAGGGTTACACTCTGTATACCGATGAGAAAACTGGGCAGAAATCTCGCGTTCTCGAAGCACTTGTGGAGTATCCCTGCGATTTCATGTTGAAAGTCATTGGAGCTGGTGATGGGACGTTTGTGACCGATATTGTCGCAGTCGTTGCCGACACGGTCAAGGCCGATCCTTCCGATTTGATATACAAAACAAAAGAGTCAGGGAAATGGACTAGTATCACAATACATATTCGGCTTGAGAGTTCTGATATGCTATATACTTTGTATGAACGAGTGGACTTGGACCCACGAGTTAAGTTCAAGTTCTAAACTAACCTCTTCGACGATATTTTGAACGGGGCACGGGTACCGTCCTTTCTTAGGCCTTCGTTGTCATCACGGCTTGCACGTACTTTGTAAGCATCAAATCAAGCTTGGATTCGGGGTCATATAGAGGGTTCACTTGACCTTCCTTTACACCGCTAATCAAGTGATTGACATCCCGATGCTCTGCTTCATCGGCACGGACAGCCTTCATTAGGTCCAAGACTGTTCCATCGGGGCCAAGGTGCCAGTAGGCAACGGCAATTGCAGGTGGTGCCTCAGTTCTCCACTTGGCAAGCTCTGATCCTTCAGGAGCGATTTCGATGGCCTGGATTGAGAAAAAGTACATTTGTGAGACTGAAAGTTACCAAGGTGTTGCATTTCCACCGGTGCTGTCTCTTGCTCACGATCTCTTACCTTGATGATCTTTGTGTACGTACTGCAGGCTTCCTCTTCGACATATCCAACAAATCGATGGCAGAAGGCGGGACTGATGATGTATGCTGCGGTGAATGCAGCTCCGAAACCGAACTGTCCCAAGATCACAGCAGCACGGAAGAGAAGGTTGGGGTCACGCATACCGACAAATGTGAGCAAGTGCATACGTTCGTTGTTGGCTTCCTCCAAGAAAAGTTGCATGTACCCGCCATCAGCCTTCATGTTTCGGAGACTGCGGAAATGTCGAACAATAGCAGCAACCATTCCTGATGAGAACAAGTGGTTCGGTGAGTTCTCCTGGAGTTACATAGACAAATCAGCATCAATGACATTTTGAGCAACATACCTGGAACAGCGGCAATCGTTTCAAGGTAGATGACGCGGTGCAATACGTTGGTGGCTGTAATCTTTGAAACATCATTTCTCCACCCGGTGAAAGAATCAAAGACGTATCGGACAGCTTGAACGGCGTTCCAAGCAAGTTTGTCGATTCCATCCTTTGGAGCGACGTGGGTCAATTTGACGTCCAGTTCTTCAGCGGTGTAATGACCGTGGGCATTTCCAAGGTTGAAGAACTCAACTCCGTCGCGACCAATTCCAAGTGGATGTTGTTGTCCTTCTCGGAAATGAACAGCTTTGTCCTCAGCGGAGACTCCGGCCGCAGCGGCTTGAGGTGATCGTTGTGCAACGCGGTCAACAGCTTCAATGAAATTGTCGAAGCGAACAGAACCGCCAGCTTTGGCTGCATAGTAGAGTTCACCAAGCTCGACAATTTCTCTATCAGTGAAGACATCCATGTGCTTGCTGAGCAGTTGTTTGAGTTCATCGGAGTCAAGTCTGGAAAAAGTCATTGTCAGATGATTATGGTTGGAAATTTAGACGAATGGTCACGAACAAGCTCTTACCTCCCATTTGAGTCCTTGTCAACTTCCATCAATTCCGCCTTGATTTGTCGGACGGCAGCCAGGTCCAAAGCTTTCAAAGGCCTTTCAATGAAAGCAGTCTCAGGGCCAGGATGAGCGGTAGAAAAGTTTCTGTTGAAATGGAGGTTGACGGCAGACAATGACCTCATAGGCACAGCAGGGTTTGTCAAAGTGGCGAGATAAGTTCCCTTTTGAAGAACCATCTTCTTGGTGAAGCGTTGTGCTGACGCGGAAAACATAATGAGTGAATGCTTGTTGGTGTTGGTGTTTTGGTTTTTGATTTTGTGAGGACTTCAGTGGCAATGAAATGGAATTGGATTCTGACTTCCGCGGAGAATAGTTCCCGTTTGTTGGGCGAGCCAAGTGTCGCTCCCATGTCTATACCTTATTGTTGCGCACTTGGGTAACAGCCTAAAGGGGATGGAGTTTGGCCTAAACGAGAACTCTCGACCGGAGTTTGCATCGTTTCGCCGGGAATGCCAGTAATTGAGCGGAATGTGCTACCATGGCGAATGGCTTTGAATTAAGGGAAGTTGAAGCCTCCCCCAGTTTCGCCACTTGAGTTTTTTCTATAGCTATATGTGTAGTTTAGAAAACGGTAGAAAATTTTCCTCATGCGGCTTCTACTCGAAAGAGGCCTCTGGCTTGCTTCTCTTGGCGGCGATGACGAAGAGTACTTACTCCTGTCACGCACAACATCATGTTGTGGGTACGACAACAACATTGTTATTAATTGTGCTCTTACGTACTGTGATCGAAAAAGGCCTCAAAAGAAAGTTCAGCTACTAGTAGTAGGTACTCTAGGACTGTAATGCAACAGGCTCTGTCGGTGGTAACGTTCTCCTTTTGTGGCCTTGTTCTCATACTTCGTGGGACTTCCTCCCAGTTCCAAGAAATTTCCCATCGGCAACAATAGAGTTGAGGCACTTACTCGTTCTGCTGCCAGAAGATCACTCGTTACTCGGCACTTGGCAGCCATAAGGCCTGCCAAGTTTCTTTTAGATTGAACTTTCACACCTAAACCCGGGCGAGGAGCTTGTTGCTTGATGACAACCTATCAGCGTTGTGCTTCTTGGCTTCCTGTTTTTCTCACAGCATTTCCTCTGGTTGCACTGCCAGGAACACTGAAGGATTTCATTAGATGTCTTCTCAAAGGGCCAATCCAGATTCGTCCCACAAAACAAAGTGCCCGGAAGAGTTGGAAAAGAGCAAAACAACCCCAGATTTGCTCCACATTGCCGCCGGTTCTTTTGACTTGCAGCAATGCAGGTGGCAACAAGGCAGTGCTTGCAACATAGACAAAGGCCAGAAACTTGAGTTCTCGTCGAGCCAAAAGAATACCTTCAGAAACAGCAACAGGGGCCGTAAGTGCTGCTCCGAACCAAAGAAATTTGGCCAATGGTTTCACGGCCTCTTGGACAGCAGAGTTTGAAGTGAGTATGGATCCACCCAATGCAGGGACCAATGTGGCCAAACTTGCTACCACGATACCGCTACCAAGGCCAAGTTTGAGAAGTGCTGTCCCCACCCGGAATGCGGAAGCTCTCCAAGCGTTGGCTGTAGGGTCGACGGAAGGGTTGTAGTCTGGATTTTGAACTTGTCGTCTCTGTATGTAGTCATTGAGCGGTGCCAGGAAAGGAGGGATGAATGTCTGTGCCGTTTGGCTAATGACTTCCAAGAAAGGACTGACAAAAAAGAAAAGGGAAAGAATGATTTGGTGTGCCGCCAAGGGTGTGGGTTGTCCAGGTACTCCAGCAGCACTATTGGTCAAGAATCCAAAGGCGGCCAACTTTCCCAGTATCAGCGTAAGCACGGGTGCTGCAAAGCCAAGGAAACTCTTGGAGTTTACAGTGCCTTTCGAAGGAGGCGGTGACACTTGGAACACGCCTAGGTTCTGGTCTCGAACCAACCGCCGACGAGCTGGTCCCAAAAGTGCCCAGGTAGCAACCCACTGCGCAAACAATGTAGCAATAGCCGCTCCCCGGAGACCCAAACCGTGTACTCGAACTAGCAAAAAGTCTCCAAGGACATTCACAAGTGTAGAGTAGACAATCGCAATGAGGGGAGTCACAGAGTCCTGAGCTCCCAAACAAGCCGCCTGTATGACACCAAGAAGCAAGCTGGTTGGCATGGAGAGTGCCCGGATCTTGACGTAGTCCACGGCAGAGTCTAAAAGACCTGGAGTTTGAGCGGCTTGTTCTCCTATTGTGTCAGTTTCGAGGGCGAAACGCGGTGAGGGATAAGTACTTGGACACGAACAAATACTGCTAGGATACCACCCTTGTACGTACCAATGTATAGAGCCAAAAGCGGACGCGAAAAGAGAAGCAACCACGCCATAATGGCAAATCCACATCGTACAGCCACTCTCGAAGCCGTCCTCACGACGCTTTCGGCTCGATCTGACTGCTCTCCTGCTTGGGCTCTTGCAGATGAATACAGGTTGGTCGTAGCGACATTCAAGAAAGCGAACAAAAAAGTGGCTCCATCAAAAAAGGTTGTGGCAGGTCCAAGTGCAGCTAGTTGGCGTGCCGAGGATGCCGAGTCTCCTGATAGACCAACAAATGCCGTGTCCACCAACGACAAGAGAGGTTGTGCCACCCAAAGCCCCAAACAAGGCAATGCGAAGGTCCGGAACTGGTGAAAGGTCGGTTGGGGAGGAGGCACTTCAGGGAGCAACTTATCGGAACCCCCTCGCACTTGGAGAACACTTTGCAAAGTTGCACTAGTATCTGTTTCCGAGCTTCTAACAGTAGGTTGCCGTTTTAATGTTGTGGGAGGATCATTGGCAACTTCATAACTAGAGGAAGAGAGAACAGAAAGCTCCCTTGGAAACAAAAGCCTTGACTGGACTGGGATGAAAGCATTTGTGTGTAACAACAAAACAAGCAAAACAAAAAAGGATCGCCCTGTATGCGTCATGTTGACCTTAGCACCAAGAGCAGCTCGCACTATATTTTGCTATGTGATGTTGCTGTGATGAAGGAGGGGCATGGTGCAGGAGGGAGCCTGACAGGACTCAGAGAGTCATGAATATCTCGTCATCATAGTGGCACAGTTTGATTGGTGGAGGGAGAGGTTCGGTTTCCCAACAAAGGTGGACAGTTGGTTCGGATTTCCATGTAGAGTTTTACCTACGACGTGTCCAGTGACCAAATGTACGACGAGGTATCCGGGTATCCTACCCATCATTTAAGATACGCCGCAAACACCCGCTACTATCTACCTCCGGACCCGCTACCGATAAACCCCGCTATTACCTGTTGCTGCCGCTACAACGACTTGTTCCAAGTGGACAATTTGCACCATCGGCTCACAATTTGCGTTTGCATCATTTTTGTTTCGACGACTCTTCCAACCATGCTATCTCGATTGGCCTCCACTGCTACCAGGCGCCCACTTGCCAACATGGCAGTCCGCACTGTCACTTCTTATTCCCAACTTTCTGAAGATCACAAGGTTCGTTCTTTCATTCGTTTGGTCGTCGTCGTCGACAATATCGAGTATCATTCTTTCTCTGACCCAATGTAAATTATTTCAGATGATCTACGATATGTGCAGGAGCTTTGCTGATAACGAGTTGGCTCCTCATGCCGGAGAGTGGGACAAGGCTCACAAGATGCCCACTGAAATTATTGACCAATTGACCGAGTTGGGAATGATGGGTATCATGACCTCGGATGAAGCTGGAGGAGCTGGATTGGATGCCATGAGCTATGCTATTGCCATGGAGGAGATTTCTCGTGGATGTGCTTCCGCTGGAGTTATCATGAGTGCCCACAACTCTTTGTACATCTCCCCTGTCCAATCCTTTGGAA